>CM038489.1:1029691-1209529 GCA_021464305.1 Kandelia obovata
TGTTTTAAATAACTATTTTTCATTTTTTAAAAAACTAAAAAATATATTATACTAATAAATTTAATAAGGCGATAGTAAAAAGGAAATATATTTTTTCGTAATAAGTAAATAATTTTTATATTATTTGTAAAATAAAATAATTAAAGTAAACTAAATTTAACTACTAAAATAATTTTTTTTTTAAAAAAATAGAATTAATATAATTAAAAAAAAAATTTAACATAATAAGTAAAATGAATTTTGTTGCCATCAATTTTAATCAAGTAAATAAATTTCTACAATCTAACCCAAATCTGCTTGAAAATATTCCACCCAAGCCTGATTTAAATACTTTATGACATGAAAATAGCCTAACCCAAAATAATTCGAACTCAAAACAACTTGATGTTATTTAAATAAAAAAAAAAATAATAGTGATAGAACAAGTATGTTAACTGAGGCTATGAGAAATGGGTTGGCATTGGGGCAAGACTACAGGGCCGGATGAGGATCTTCTAGGCAAATGCTATCCAGGCCTGAGCTAGCAAGCAGAGTAATTCAAGGATCTTGTTCATTTTTCTTTATTTTACTCACAATACTATAGAAAATGGCATTAAAAAAATAAAATTGAATATATCATCTCTTGCTACTATGTTTTTTGTATGTCAGATTGGTATAATTTATATCACAATAAAATAGGAAGGAAAAACAAAGATATCCAAATTGGGTGTGAAATATAGCATTTTGGTCATCAAGTTTAAATTGAAATATATCCCAAAGTTTAAGAAACTTCTCCAAAATTATAAAAAATAAATATGTAAAGCAAAATGTGGGTGTATATAAATAAGTTGTGAACCACCAACAACTCATAGCCAAAAATGAGGGATCACTTGTTGCAAGAAATTGTTCACAAATATGTGCTGACCCAATTGGTAATAGATACCTACCAACAAAAATAAAAATGGTATTCATACTTACAAAAAGCCAAAAAAAATTCATTATGAAAAAAAAAAAAAAAACCAATCAACAGTACATATAATATATTTTTTTTAATTACATAATAATAATCAATGGATAGTTTGGTGATAAAAAATAACTCTTAATATCAATTTACAAATATAATAATTAATTTTCTCACAATACATCTTTTCTTATCCAAAAACAAAAGGACTATTATTGACAACTAGTAGAAATTTGATATAATATATCAAAGTGTAATTGAATAATGTTTGCATATTGCATCTCCCTGTTTGTAAGAAAGAAATAAAATGCAAGAAAGTATACACTGCCAGCCCAATATATCCAGTCCCCATCTGTCAGCATTCTCTCATCTCAGGATAATGAGCTGCCAAACCAAAATTTGACTTTCAAGGCATAAAGATCCATGAAAATTGCTGAGCACTAAGCCCCATCAAGCTGATCATCTGTGGATCCTATCTGGCCAGGCTACTACCTTCTTTTGCACACAATTCACCATTCCCAGACTTTCCCCCCTGATTAGGATCATTGCTTTCCCAAAAACATATCACTTCACTGAATTGCATTTGATATAGTAATAACTCGTTCGAACTCAATCGATGCATGTTTTTCCTAGATTCACATCCCACTCAAAAGCTGGTCATCTTCTTTCCTTCAGCTGATATTTGGACCTTCACATGGGGTAGCCCAGCAAGTACTTTGCCCAAGAATTACCATTAACATTTTCATGGTAAGATTACATGAGAAGAAACCAGTAATAGTCCCATAAATTATAAGATGAAGTGATAAAGGCAAGAAAGCATCAACCATAAAAGTGAAAGGGGGTGACAAATTGGGAGACAAGCATGTCAGTCATGTTGGCACAACAGGCAAGGGGAAACAGACAAATCTCGCAGCTGATCCACTTTATCCAAAACTAATTAGTAACCCATAACAACACCCTAACTGAACATCTCATGATAAGAGAAACAGAAAATGGAGCTAATAGAATAAGACTATCGATGCTGAGAGATCAAACACACTACGTTATGGGATGTAAAAAAAAAAATCCTATGTACCTAATATTCCATTTTCACAACTGCTTTCGAATTCTCCAATAATGACAATGAAGATGGCGATGATGATGATCCATACTGCAGCCAGTCCTTTGCGCATACAAGGGCTTCAAGTGTCACAGGGCGTATTGAACTCCAGTAGTTATCTATCCTCTTATTCTCAGTGTTAAAGACAGAATCAGGCAGAACAGTAGATACTGGTATCGACAAAATATCAGCAGCCATCTTGGATAGAGTTGGATACTTAATCTTGTTTAGTTTCCACCATCCCAACACATCAAACTCTTTTTCTCGAGGCAGCAGAGATTCCTCCAGATACTGGTCCAATTCTGATTTCATGTGTTGGCTGCTTGTGATCTCAGAGATATACACTTCAAAGTCTGTAAGACCATCACCGGTAGAAAGCAAAACCAGATTTTGCGGGTCTAATTCGTGCTTTGTCTCTTGAGAGAGTACATGAGGGTGTATCCCCTGAGACTGCACTTCTTGGACTTGCATGTCTTGAGCTTCTCCCATGTGAACATCTTGAGAGAGAGCTCCTTGAGCACACATTTCTTGATGCTGCATTTCTTGAGTCTGCGCATATTGAGAATGTAGTCCTTCAGCATGCATTTCTTGAGCTGGCTCGTCTCGAACCTCCATTAGTTGAGTCTGAATCTCCTCAGGAGCTTCTTGAGTATCCATGTCTTGGCTTCCTTCTTCAGTCTGCAATCCTTGAGGGAGCCCTTCTTGAGTTGGCATTTCTTGAGGCGGCATCTCTCGCGATTCCATTTCCTGAGGTGGTGCCTCTTTAGCATCCATTTCTTGAGGCTTCACATCTTGAGGCAGACCCTCTTTAACCTCCATCGGCTGAGAAGGCCTTTCGTTGGTATCCTGAGGCAGCACTTCTTGTGTGTGCATGTCTTGAGGTGACACTTCTTGAGTCTGCATGTCTTGAGGTGGCACTTCTTGAGTCTGCATGTCTTGAGGAGATGTGTATAAGAGACAGCTTCTTGTGTGTGCATGTCTTGAGGTGACACTTCTTGAGTCTACATGTCTTGAGGTGGCACGTCTTGAGTCTGCATGTCGTGAGGTGGCACTTCTTGAGTCTGCATGTCTTGAGGTGGCACTTCTTGAGTCTG
Organism: Kandelia obovata; assembly: GCA_021464305.1. Classification (NCBI taxonomy): domain Eukaryota; kingdom Viridiplantae; phylum Streptophyta; class Magnoliopsida; order Malpighiales; family Rhizophoraceae; genus Kandelia; species Kandelia obovata. The sequence goes on from CM038489.1 coordinate 1,032,825, forward strand.
CATGTCATGAGGTGGCACTTCTTGAGTCTGGATCTCTTCTGGGACTATTTTCTGATTCTGGACCTCCTCAGGGCCCACTTCCTGAGCCTGTAAGTCCTCAGGGCCCACTTCCTGAGCCTGGAAGTCCTCAGGGCCCACTTCCTGAGCCTGGAAGTCCTCAGGGCCCACTCCCTGATCCTGGACCTCCTCAGGGCCCACTTCCTGGGCCTGGACGTCCTTAGGACCCACTTCCTGTGTCTGGACCTCCTCAGGGCCCACTTCCTGTGTCTGGACCTCCTCAGGGCCCACTTCCTGTGTCTGGACCTCCTCGGGGAGCACTTCCTGATTACAGACCTCTTCAGGGAACACTTCCAAATTCTTGACCTTTTCAGGGGACACTTCTTGAGTCTGGACCTCTTCAGGGGCCAACTTCTGCGTCTGGATAACTTCTTCATTTTGCTTCTCTTGGGGCAGCATTACTTGATCATGCCTCTCCTGAGGTACCACATCCTGAGGAAGCTGCAAGCCCTGAGGAGACACTTCATGATGGTATCTCTCTCCTGCAGGTACTTCTTGAGCATGTACAACTTGGGAGTACACTTCATGGACATTTGCTTCTTGTGCGGTTAATTCTTGAAGAGCTAATTCCTCAGAATGTATGTCTTGCATTGACACTTGAGAGGGTCCATCTAGCACGGGTACTAGCTCTACTTCATGAGGAATCTCTGATGGAGGATTATCCATATGTCCTTCCTCGGCATACATTGCTGGTAGGGTAAGATTTGGTGCCAGATATTCCAGAAAAAGCTCATGAATGCCATCATCAACAATCTTTATCCACATACCTGCATCCTCACCGAAAATCTTAGAGAAGCTGAACTCCACAAGCTTCATTTTGAACCTTGGATCCATGACTACAGCAATTGCCAAAACCAGGAAGCATTCCTTCCAGTACTGGTCAAATTTTTCCTTCAAAGGTATGGTCAAGTCTCTGGCAAAGGGATCCTGGCTCATTGCTGCATGTGTGAGCTCAAACTGGATTTTGGATGCCTCATGGTAAAATGCATTAGCAGGTGAGTACACTGGAGAAGTCAAGATATTAGCAGCATCAAAAAACAGCTTCAAGTACGTGCAGAGAACTTCTGCCTGCTTCCAATCATCAGCTGATGGGTTTATCTTGTAGACAGGGTCAGCAGTATCCAAACAAGCAAATACTTCCTTCAATTCACATGCAGCCACCAGCATTTGGTAAGTTGTATTCCACTTTGTTTGATCATCAATTATGAGCTCTTTTGTGCTGGGGACTTGAAGTTGTTCTCTCAGCTCAGCAAACTTCTCATCATGTGTTTCTGAGGTTTTCACATACTTCACACTCTCACGAATTCTCTTGACTGGTTGCTCCACAGCTCCAAGTGCATCCTGAGCAAGTCGACTTAAAACACGAGCATAACAACTCCCTTTCAATAGTTGGCCATCTAACAGAAATAGATTCCTCCTGACTGAAAGGAGGCCTCTGAGATTTCCTCTAGTGGTTTCATTAGAAAAAGACTGATCAACGGTAAGGGTAAACAGCTTATTCTCCAACTGCCAATCAGATAGGCAAGCCACAACTGCTTGATTCAATGCATAATCTGAATCAGGGAAAGGTAGCATGACAACATTAAGGATCCGGCGATGTAAATTCCAATCACCATCTACGAAGTGCCCAGTTAGAAAACCATAACCCAAGTTCAGATTTGAAGTGCCCAAATCCAATGTGAGGCTGACATGTCCAGGAATTCTGCTGATAAGATTCAAAAGGCTTTGCTTCTCCCTTAGGTAAATAGCCACGCATTCCTCTTGAATGGTGTTGAAACTCACCATAGTGTACTGGGGTTGAAGACTCCGCACAAAATCAATGAAAGCAGGATGTTCCACTATGTGGAGTGGATACTCATGCTGTATGATCATTTTAGCTATTTCATGGCTGCAGCGATCCTGATCAAAAGGAATACTTGCAAATCCAGGATTAGCTCGGTAGCGTCGCTTGGGAGGATCAGTTTTCACTCCTGGGTTGAATGGTGAAGACGCATTTTTTTGACGGCTTACTGGGCAAATACCCAAGGCAATGTGTCGTTTGAGGTGGCTGGTTCCAGCTAGTTTTGAACCAGTAATGTAGGCAAATGATTTCTTGCACTGCTTACACAATGCCCTCATACAACCAGCTCCAACAGTCTCTATAGTAAAGTGTTCCCACACAATTGACTTCTTTCTCCTCCGTTTATTAGCTGGTTCCTCAGAGGTGGGTGGGTCGTTGTCGCCAATAGGCATTATAGAAGTAACAGGTGTCGTAGGACTGTCTATTTCCATTCTAGTAGTAATCCTGCAAAGGAAAAAATTCATCAGAGGCCTCAAATAACAGATCATAGAGCAACAATATGCAGGCTATAGGAAATTTTGGAGAGAGGGAGTATGTGTCCTTGTTCCTGGTAAAAAAAGAGTGCCTTCAGCACACAAAAACATTAAGAGACAAGAAATTATGGCATATCTGAGTCAACAGGGACCCTTGCCAATTAGAATCACTCAAGGATCAGAAGGAATACAGCAGACATTTGATAATATATCAAACAGAAAACAAGAGCCATAAATAGTCAGCATAATAATGGAATTATACTACCATGAAGAGAAAGAGATTTTAGAAGGACTAGCAGATCTACTTATTTGCTTATTTGAAAGTTACAATACAATTGCAGAGAATGTCTTACAGCTTCAAGATAAGGCAACATCTAAAAGGGTAAAAAGTTTCAATAGAATTCTCCAAAAATAATCATGCACCTGAAGCTTTGACAAATATTATTCTATGATAATTGATATGAGAAAAAAAAAATCAGTTTTAGGACGCTCCAGCACATAAGTTGACTTGGAGATCTTTGGTTAAGAAGGATTTAGAAAACCTACACCTCACAATAAACTTAGTCCATAATAAAGTGTAATGGTGAGAAAAGATTCATGTCAGTCACTCCAATTAAATTTCGGACAATGGTTTTGTTCGTCATGTTGTGTTAAGACACACGACCACATAATAATGTCTAAAGAATGTAAAGTTTTCCCCATGATAATTTCAAAGAGAAACAGCCTTAACTAAAAGTTGAAACAATGACTTTGATTTGGTATATAGTCTCCAATTTGAGAACCTTAGTAAAGAGTAAAAAGTCCCACAGAGCTAATTTAGCCACTAAGAACTTATCTGTTTGCTTCAGTACAATGTGTCTCTCCTCCAAGGTTACTTTTACAGAACTTTAACTGTTACATACATAGTGGATGATGGAACTAGATTCCCAAAAGCACAATACTTCTATGTTTTTGACACCATTTCAACACACGGCAAGCATTTTTAAGTCATTAAACCAAATGCCAGAATATGTTCCTTGTAATTGAAACTTATTGATATTTTGTAAACAAACATATTCCTATAAAATGTCTATAATTTTCATATCAAGGATTAAAATTGTAACTAGATTGCTTACAACATAAATGTTTCAACACTAGCCAAATGGAATTGTGTGTATACCACATAATTTGCATATAACACATTGACCATTTATGACTAGGCCAACGGCAAAAGGAAAATGTCATAGGTCACTTGAGAAACATTTCGAAAGAAAGGAATGGAACAAAGTTGATATTAGGCAATGTTAACGCCACAAGCACAACCAACAAAATACATCATCTGTGAAACTAGTCACTATCAACACACTTATCTGATGGCATATGGAATCAATTCTGGTATTAAAAAAAAGAGCTATAGAGTTCACCATCTAGCATTAAATGAATTGTTTTCAATAAGACAATAATTTAGAAAATGAAGTGGCAACACTGTTGAGCACACAAACCTCCAATTAGTTAAGAAGCCAGCCGAGATTATCCCATGAACTTACATTTTCAGAAAAGCAAACGGGGCCAGAGGATTTAATAAGACACTTATATGCTGGCCCATTTAAAATAAGCCCATTTGGACTTGTTCAAACCCCATATAAAGAAACTACTCCATCACATGGGAATATGACTTAGAAATCAAAAATAACTTACTTCTATATAACAATCTTTCAAAAACGAAACAAAACCCTCCCAGCCTCACCCAACCATCACACACAAGAGCCACCCATCATCTCGGAGATGCTACAACATAACAACATATACATAAGCCCCACACAAAAATTCACATCATGCTGGTGCAATATATGAACAATAAGTATAAATAGTTAATGCAACTCTCTTTTATATACTTATATCACACCACATGAAAAATGAACTCAACAAACCAAATCAAAGCTAACATGTTAATATTAACTTAGGACTATGCCTGACATCAACAAGTTAATCAATAAACACGAGACAGAGATTTTTGAACACCCAGTAACAGGCAATTTCGAACACGCCACTCAAAACAACCCAATTATCAAAACGAAACAAATAAATATCAGAACAATCAATAGCCCACCAATAAAAAATAGAAAAAAAAATTCAAAATTCTAAGCCAAACCCAGTAACCAAAAGACAACAACGAATCAGAGATGGAGAGAAAAAAAAAAGCCCCTAAAAATTTAAATCGTGTTCAGAAGAGAAACATCAGGAGCTGAATATAACAGTGGAGTAAAGAACACTGTGGGCAGAAAAATCTCACCTTGAATCACAGATCTGCAGTAAAGTAGCTCAAAAGAAAAACCCAGAAATCCCAGAAGAAAATAAAAAAGGAAAAAAAGAAAATATTTTTGATTAGTTTTGTTTTTTCACAAATAGAATTTTTCTGGGAAAAAAAATTCGAAATTTGGGAACAGAGATTGGAGGCAGAAGACGAGGGTTAATGGGCTTGGATTTTGGGCGGTGGGGGAAAGCTATTCAAAGGGTTTTGAGCTTTGTTTTCTTGAAAAGTACTGAGCTTTTTTTTAGAAACAAAGCATAGAACAGCCAACCAAAACCCTAATTGGACCTAAAACCAAGGGCTCTTTCTGGTTCTAGGGCCTTTTCTTTCTTTTTCCTTTTTTTTTTTTTTTTTTCAGGGAAAGGATATATAAAGTGTGATATACATAAGAAAACTTCTATACTTTTGTATTATTATATAGAGACCAAGGGCAAAAGGGTCAGAAAAAAAAGATATGTTTGTGATGAGAACTGGACATGGACTTTGATGAGGAGGTCCATCTGTTTTGTTTTTTTTTTTTTTTTATTCTTCTTGGTTTGTTTTAAATTATTTCCTGTGTTGTTGTCACCTGATGGACCATGAACCTTAACTGTGTGGCCATCCAAAAGAGCCCACTTAACTATCTTTCAATCGCAGCCGTTCAATTTTGAGCTGTTTGCCTTGTTGGAGAGGGCAAGAAAAGTATGATGCTGAAAACAATTACATGAGGTTGAGGTTAGATTTCATAGCCGATCCTTGTGATGCTGGGATGGCATCTTCTTTTTTTTCTTTCTTTTTTTTTTTTTAATTTGATTATGAGAAAATTACGGAGTAGATCAGATCAAACTGTCCTATGACTCTCTAATATATGTTTTTCATTTATTTTATTTTTTTTAAAAAAAAGTAGTTTTGTTAACTTGTTCTTTCTTAGAAATTTGTTAGTTTCTCTGAATTTTTTAGCAATAAAGAATTTGAAATTTTTATATATTTAAAAAATTTTAATTTTTAATTTTTAAAATAAGATATAAAAATTATTTTTATTATATAATTTATGATTTAATGATACATAAAATTTGCTTTTAATGATATTTACAACTTAACTATATCAACATCTATGCGAAGCAAAATATAGTACAACGTAGGTAGTGCAAACTCTTCAAGATCAGTAAAAATCATTATTGTAGAAGCAATTGCGGTGGAGTTTTAATATTTTTGTGAAAGAAAATGAGAAGAATTTTAATTCTTGGTGGTCTTTAGATTATAAACGACGAACCAGTGAAGGAGTTCTTTTGTAATTATCATCTTTATCGTACTTCCAAACCTCTAATTTATCTATCATCGTACTGTATTATTAGCTCACTTAAATTTTTTAAGATTTATTTAATTCATTCATTCAAATTTAAATTTTTTAATTCATTCAAGTAGTTTGATTGCCATTCATGTCTCTAATTAGCTTAATTTAAAAGGTGTAGATGTTATTATTATTATCAATTCGGTGTTGATATGACACAGTTGGGGCCAAAAAGGCCAACACCAAGTGCCAGCCGTAGCCAGTTGAAAATGGAGACATCTGCTATCATATTGCAGACACACAAGATGATGTTTGGGGAATTCTATGCAACCAACCCCCAAACTCGACCGCTACAAACTCTTTATTGGTCAATGGCTTCACGTTGAAGGCAGCAGAGCAAATTAAGCCAAGTGAAAGTTTAAATCCAAAAGGGTTTTAAGTAAACAAATGCATGAACAAGGAGTTCACTTTAAAGTCTTCGCGTAGCTCTTCTTTGCTGAACAACTCTTAATGGAAAATAAAAGGTAAGTTTTCCAGTTGTTGGTACATCTCCGCTTGCTTCTTTCTGTGTATTTATCATTGCATGCAATTCATAAGTTTTATGAACAGAAATGATAAAATGGCACGGCATGTCCTGCTCGAGCAGTGTACGCTGATGAATCTCCCTCTCCTGTCATTGTGAAATGATGTAACCAGCTATGGAAAGCTGTAAGCCTATAGCTCTTTTGTTTTGATTCATCAGTGTCATGATTTGAAATTGTTATTACCATTTGAATCTTGATTGCTGAAACTGAAAGATCAACCACTCTATCAGCTGATCGTGCGACCAGTAGCAAGCTTACAATTATATTTATATCTCAAAATTCAACTAATTAATTGACAATGGTGTGGCAATTAACAAGAAGATTTTGCTAAGTTGGTGACATCTTATATAACCCTATTAATAGAAATATATTATGTTTCATCCAATATAAATGGGATATAGATCCTTTAAAATGTATATGAAAACAATAGGCGTAATATTCTTTGTCAGATTATTGGATAGGTTATCAGATTCAAAAAAGAAGAGAAAAGGTGTTAATTATTGTACAGAGAAGTTGCAATTAATTCGCCATCTTACACGCGAATAAATTGCCAGACAAGGTGTTAATGTGATTCTGGCAGACAGGATTTCTGATCTATATGATTTGTTCCATTTGTTCTAATAGTATTACTTGGGTGAAACTTACATGCTACATCACACTTAGGAATTTAGGAAGACGTGATCACCCCTGGCGTCTGGCTTTCCTCCATTCCCATGGCTTCTGAGGATTAGAGGAAGCCCATAATCCCGCTTGTTTTGTTCGAGCCTCTTTTTCCCACTGACATGAGAAACATGTTTGTTAGACAAGGAAAGGGTTTACAGTCTGAGGGAAGAAAAAAAAAAAAGCCAGGAGCGGTAAAAGCAGGTTATGTACCAATGCTAGTTCCGACCGTTGATCATAGGCAGCATAATGCCATGCAAACCCCTTCTTCAGCATTACCTCCTATTAGTTTTGCACATGCAAATACTAATAAGCTCTTATGTGTCAACAGAGTCATGTAGTGATACCAAATTGAGTGTTGCATACCTGTACAAACATGCCATTGCAATATACGTCGCCAACACAACGGCCATACCGGTCTTCACCATAGACAAGAATTCTCAGACACTTGCCTTGGACAATCTTAGTTAGCTCCTCCTTTGCCTGTTGTCCGTATGGCATTGAACTCTCTGGCGCATCTATTCCTCTGTAGAAATTCCCATCAAAAGAGTCAACATTCAGATCCAGAATGCTGCAAAATATTGGCTGCTGATACTGTAGTAGGTGTTACCTTAGCCTTATTCGGTACTTGCGAGCAAGAATCTCCTGATTTTGAATATATATGACCCTAGAGAAAGGAGAGAATCCCACTCCAGCTATGAGAAAAAGAGACCTATACAATGACTAATGCTAAACCAAGAAAAGTTTGAACAAGCATAAAGTAAATAGCCAACCGATATCCAGAATCGATAATTTTCTTATGAAGTGCATCTGCCTTTGGATAATTTCTCTCTGCACATGCTTCTGATCTCTGGACAGCTGCCATTTGAATATTATCTGGAATACAGGTTGACTCCCTGGGACTGGTCGTGCTAACATAGACAGTTATTGTGTCTCCATCAGCTATAGCTTTTGCATCAACCTGGATCATTTAAATGTTATAATCTAACCATGCTTTGAAAATAACCTGGTTGTCATTGGTAAAAGCTTGAGAGGGTTGATACTGTTACCGGCAGTGTCTGCAACTCAAAATCCACCCCTTCAGGCAAAGTCATTGGAGATGCAGTAGAAAGAGCAACAAGAGTATGAGGAAGTGGGAGACCATAAAATGCCAACAAACCCTGCAGAAAACAACACATAATGTACTACTTTAGATTAGATATGCATTCAGCAATTTGCAACAGGCCTAGCAAGTTTCCCTTTTGGCTACTTAATTTCACTTGTCTCTGGCCGTAGTTGTACCTCAACATCTGCATTTCGGTGTCTCTTCAAGGTCTGAATGACGAGTCTGGCAGCTTCTTCAGGTGTCCTTGGTGGGGGCTTTGCTTCCTTCCATGCCTCCGATAGTTTTCTATACCTGCATATATAGTGTGGTGAAGTGCACACAGGTGATAAGCCAAAAATGTATTTTCATTTCATTTTCCTTTTGCTAATTCTCATGTCATAAACTTTTTTTGAAAATCCAGAGTCTATACAAACAATGAAACAAATAAATAGAAAAGGAGAGCATATTGTTGTGCAATTTACCAATTAGCTTGAGCTTTCTTGGATGAGACCACTTGTTTACTGAGTGCCTCCGGCACCTTAGAAAATGAAAGCAAAAGAAAACTGGCATTTTAGCTTTCGGATCTAAGGTAAACTAGGCATATATAGATCGAATAAGCTTAAAAATTCTATGTCATTGTCCTGGTCAGCCATTATATATAATTTCATAATTCATCAACAATCCAAGTTAGCAATATACAACTGCTGAGATCAAATCCGAGGACCCCTCTTATCCCCCAAAATATAAGAATAGTGATGCTTCAAAAACCCATGTATCCCAACAAACTACTAGCGTGTGTTTGGGATTGTAGTTGCAGTCTAAAAGCTTGTTGGTTCGTAATTACAATCTTTAGCAATATAAAAGAGCTCATCTTGACACTTTTTTTATTAAAAAAAAAAATTCATAAAGAATTTTTCTTTTTTTCCCCAATGCTATCAATCAACTTGGCAGCTAAGTTTTTCTGACGGTCACTTTACCAATAATAGCAACTAAACTCAACTGCAATTCCGAACACACTTTAACTAACTTATCATAAAAAAAAATAATAAAAACAAAGATAAAAATTTGATGCAATCTCGAACATTTAGACGGTACCTGAGAGGTGATGTCAAAGTGAGAGAGATCTTGGGCAAGGGCAGAAACTCCGACAGTGGCGGCCGAGACACCGTGGGGACCCAATGATTCGGAGTCCTCATCAGTTGTGGTAGATTTGCAATAACGTCCGTACAACAATCGGAGAGCATTTCCCATTTTTGAGATTTTCCCAATATCAAGCTGACAAGTTGAGAATCAGAGTTTGGAAATCGAGAAGAGAGAGGTATTACAAAAACAAAGGAACAAAGGCTTTATGGTCTACTTTTTTTATGGTAAGAGAATCCAACAACGACCTTTTGAACGCAATGACGCGTCCATGTACTTTTCTTTTGTTTTTTTTTTTACGTCGACTTTGTGAACGATGCCTCCTCGTAAGCTGTATATGTCAAGACACAAAGTCGGCTTAACCGTGACAATTTGTCTGATGTTTTTTTTTTTTTTTTTTAACAAAACTTATTAAGTGTAGCTAAAGAAGATATTAGTAAAAATAAAATTTTTTCAATAATTTCAATTGATTATTTTAAGAAAAATATAAAAACAAGGAAATTTTTATTGATTATGCTTCGATAGCTCCTAAAAGTTAAGTTTTATAATTTTTTCTTTATCTAATAAAAAGTTTATTGGTAGTAAAGTATATAATAAAAATATATTTTTTTATTTTCATACATTACACACTTTTTTTAAGAATAAGATTTGGGATCTTAAAAATATTAATTTATTTATTTTTTTATTTATTGTGTATCTCATGAAAAACAAATTATATCTGAAATTAAGAGTGAATGTGAAAGAAAATTGTGAAAAAAAATAAAGGGGAAAAAATAATTCTATTTGTCAGTTGTTTGTATTAAGTTAAAAATAGGTAAAAAAATTGCAAAAACAAATAAATAATAATTTTTTTAATTAGATATAGTAAAAAAAAATGGAAGGATAGAAAATTAATGCATAAAAAATAAATAACAATTATACTCCTCTTTAGAAATTAAGGATAAGTAGTTGGGACTGAATAAAGTAAGGTGACAATTTAGTAATTATATTATCATAATTAATTTTATAACTCACTTTCCTTGAACTTTCTTACTTATTTTGGTGAGAAGAAGAAACTGGTGGATTCTACCTTTTTATTTTCCTATGCTTTTCTTTCATGTTTCCTTCTTATGGGAATACTTTGTGTCTAACACACCTAGAACAAGCTGGGAGCAAACAAGTAATATTGATTAATTTTTCTTCAAAATGAAAGGGAAAATCAAACATGTAAAAATTAAGTTCATTTAAGATTTTTACAACATAAAAACCTATAATTTTTTTTTTTTAAGAATTCTTATTTAGAGGGAGATGAACAAATTGTGTACAATTAAAAAAACTTAAAGCTAAAAGTTTTAAACTTTATGAGGAAGGGTTTAGATGTAGGCATGACTCTAGTTCGATTTCAGTTTCAAGATTAAGGGAAGTTTTAACTAAATTAAAGGTTGCCAGTTTCTTTATGGCTTGATTTGAACATTTAATTTTGATTCCAATTCTAATTTAATTTTATGTTTTCTAATTCAATCTGATTCAATCCAATTTGAATCAACTTAGTTTGATTTTCACCTTTTGTTTTGGTTACATTTCTATCTTAATTTTAAGTTTTTATTTGACTTTAATTTAATATAGTTTAATTTAATTTAAATCAATTTGGCTTGATAAAATCACTTTTTTTTTCTAAAATTTTGAAAAATGTTAATTTTTAATATACAAAAATATATATATATATATATATATAATAATTATTACTAATTTAACAATTTTTTTAAAAAATAAAAATAAAAATAATACTGCATACGCATGACTTCATGTTAAAACCCCACAATCTAAGGCCCAAGTAAAATATCCAAAACTTCTGGAGTCCATCAGATGGGGGAAGCACAAGCTACAACAATGGAATACAAGACGATTGTCACAACTCCAGGCCAAAAGGATACAACTTTATGCTTAAAAAAAGAGGCAACTAGAGAGATGGTTTCTTTAACAAGGCATAGTGCCGTTAGAAAACCATGGCTCAAGGCAAAGTGTTTCTTCAAATTCAGATTTGAGTTCCAAACAGGATTTGAGTGTACATGCTGCTAACAACAATGTGTTTCAAGAAGCCTTTCAATGCACGTACAATACGTGCCTCTGAGTGTCAAAAAAGACACGAGCAAGAAATGCTGTCTATATTGCTTCCCAGCTAAACGGCTTCTCTTTTTATCAGAAATGGAGCAGGTGGCATCATGGTTTCATCATTGCCTCCTGTGGAAGACTCTTCTTTCATTGTGTAGAGCTGCCTATCTGGGTCACTGGATCCCCTTGATGCTGTGCTGGGACTTGGAGATTTAACCATCCTAACGTTCGATGGGCTAGAGTTGTTGCCAAGTGGAGAATGTGGAAGAATAACATCATTACAAGTACTGTCAGATTGTCTTAAGCAAAACCTATCTTCCACAATATCATAGGAATTCCCGGTTCTAACTTCCTGAGCAAGAGAGCACCAGCAACAGCATAGCCACAGTGAGCAATCTGAAATAGATGGTTGACCAAAGCAGAAGGTGTAAGCTGGCAAATTAAATCTCTTTCTCATTTGAATCCTCCAGAAACCCCCGTAGAGCAGACCAAATGCACAAAGAACAGTTCCAGCAAGTCCTAGTGCTTCCCTGACAATCTCATTATCGATATTAATAGCTGCCAAGTTGAAAATCCAAAATGGAGCTATACAAAAGAGGAGAAAAGTAGCTATATGAACGTACATGTTCCCTAAACCAAGCCTTTCCATATTCCAACCAAAAACACAAAAACTGCAAAAAAGTGACATGTATGCTAAAGAAATGTCATCCCAAATGTCCATTATACCTCCACTCCACTGTGGACTAGCTTCAACAATTCTTGGATCATCTATGGTTGCAAAGGAATATCTTTTTTCTAATGATTTGGACATCAATTGCTCTGGCCTGCTGCTATCACCAGTGGTAGCCTCAACTTGTGCTTCCTCATCCACTCCAGAATCATAATCCCTACCAAGGGGACTGAGCATGGAATATACACCAGCGGCTGCAGGTGCAGCTATTGCAAAAGATATACATATTGCGACTCCTATTGCAGGCCGCTGAGATCTCTTGTATCCCAAGTTTAGACCACAAAGTGCATATTGAGCAAAACAATTGATGTGGAGCAGAACAACAACAACCATCATGTGGGCCCATTCATGGGGCTTATAAGTTCCATCTTTGCAGTAAATCTTTCTGAGTTTAGAAATGTCTTCAGGTTTCCATCTGCAAAGAAGTGTAAGGTGATAGAATCGCTTTGGATGCTGGTACAGACACATAAGAGTAAAAAGTGCATTGAGAATTTGATTATTAACTTCAAACCATGCATTTCTCTGGGACTTCTCAGGCAGCGCACTGTTCAACATTCCTGTCATGACTAGAAAGAGAAGTGCTCCAGAGATGGCAACACAAGTGATCCACACAAAAAGAGCCATGTTCATTGGGTTCTGGAACCATTCTTTGCTCGTATTAATCAGCAGAGTCCAATTAATCTTCCGAATTCGATCCCGAAAGCCATGGTGACTTGAAGATGCCACTGAACGTGAAATCTCATCTCTCTCCTGAGCCAACTGCTTGAATTTGGCAGAGGCAGAACCAAACTTGAGGAACTTTATTCTGTTGGGAATGGCACCTAACCTATCCTGGAACCTTCTTGTTTGAGGGTTCTCTTCACTTAAAAGGGTCATTCTAGATCCTGAAACTTGAAAAGGAACTTGACTCTGGGATTTCGTACCATTGGTTTCCTCAAGTATTTCCACTTTCCGACCTCCGTTATCAATCGAACCCATTTTCACCCTCAAAAAATTGATCTTTGTCACTCGGGATTACAGGTGTTCCATTAGAAATCACTTAAAGCACCACAAAACACTCTTGAATCTACTGGCAAATGTCTATGCATTGTTTAATGTTGATACCTAAACAACACAAGCAGCAAGTTATTTTATCAACAGAAGGCAACAAAAAGACAGGTTTCAATCCAGCTAAAGCAAGGAATCTGTCATCAAAACAACCCAGAGAAGCCAAGACCGCAACATGATCATAAAGATCCATTCACTAAGCTCAAGATAACTAAAAAGATCGAAAGCAAAGCCCCATAATCAACTAATCTAAAAAAAAAGCAAGAGACAAAAAGCCCTGTACTTATTCAGAACCCAGAAAGGCAGAAACCAACATCACAATTCATTCTATAATCAATTCAAAAAGAAAATTACAAAACAATGATAAAAGAAAGTTGAGTGCAAATAATTCAATCAACAAAGAGTTGAAATTTAGAAGCAGAAAAGAGTTCAAATCTCACACGAACCAATCCAATGACAGAGAAACATGAAACATGAAACATAGGATGTCTTGCAATTGTCTAATCTTACCTTGTTTGAAGTAAAAGCTTCAATCTTGGTTTATTTTAATGTGAATTTGACTTGGTGATGGATGCTAGTTGGTGGTTTGTTCTTGAGCTGGTAACAGACGGTGCCTTCCTTTTGGACAGAAGGAACAAAGGGAGCCCAACAAGTAGGCAACAATGTGTGCGGACGGGCGGGATCTGTTGCTTGACCACTGGAAAATCCCAAACGCAGTCGTTTCCTGAGAAGCCAGCAACCAATTTTTTTGTTTTTTTATTAATAACTGCAAATTGAGGCTTTTTGTTTTTTATTTTCTACTCCTCTTTATATCTGAAAAATTATTTTAATTTTAAATTAAATGTCAACTATCAATTATTTACACAAACGTGTCACATGTACAAACTAAGAATATTATAATGTATTAACTATTAATAATCTATTATTAGTTAATGAACCCTTAATATGTTTATATGAATGTAATAAAAAATTATTGAAAAATAACTCCATTGACACTTATTTTATTTATATTAAAAATATTTTTTAATATTTTATATATAAAAAATTATTCACTTAATAACAATAATTTTTTTTTTATGAGATGATAAAGAAAACTTTTTTTTCGTTATATGTTTCATTATTCTCTCAAATAACCAACCACACTTAACATGGCTAGGCAGTAACCACAAGAGAGAGCTCTTAGAGAAGAATTAAGAAGTTCCAATTCAAACTCACTCAAATTTCTGCAAACTGTGCATTTCAATTGAATGTATCAACAAAGAGTTCAGAGAATCACTCATTTATGTAGCTCACTTCGTGAATAAAATTGCTCAAAGTGAACCCCCACCGGAACCATCAAACTCATTCATTCACAAATCTAACCAAGTCATCAAATCAATGGAAATCTCAGAGTATTGACAATGGATGATGAAGTTCCTTTCCATGTGAGAGAGAGAAAGGGTCAGAGGCGTAGGAAAGACGACGACTACATGGACACAGAAGCCATCGACACACGTAAACCTGCTCATATGCAACATCAAGATGCTTGAATTCAAGAGATTTGATGGTTCCTGCCTTAACACTGTCCACGGTTATTGAGGCACACAATGGCATAAAAACGCCAGTATCCCAATTCATACAAATTTCTCCGATCATAACCAAAATCAGAGTGAGTTTCGCAAGACACAACATTGTAAATGAAGTATAACTGCACACAAACACATAATCCAATTCAATGATTAGTTGCGGACAAAAAGAACATCAGGTTAAAAAGTTAACAATTAGGTAAGGCCATCCTCCTCCATTTCCTTAGCTTTAAGCTTCTCTTTCACCCTCAACAGAAGCGTTGTCTTCCACGAATCCTGTATGGTGATTAAGGCAAACAACCACCGTGACAGCCTTGAGAATTGAGATAAATTACAATATTCAATCACAAATATATTGTAAATTATCCAAATGAGTGTTCATTTCTCAAGCAAGTGACAGAATGCATTAGATCTTGAACTAAGTAAATAGGTGCAACACAACTTCAACAACAGTGATACATTATCCCCAATGAAGTACTGGAGAGGGCACATTTCACAGGTGAACTCCCGTTGATTCTTTATTGGTATTATCTAACAGGAATCGCATACATTAGGCAGAGTACTGTACCAGTTGGGTCATGCTATCAAATTCCTTGACAACATCAGTAAACCTTCCAACATCTTCCTCATCAATGGCAGCAGCAATGTCCTGCCACAGCAAAAATAGGATTACCAACTGGTACTCTCTGTCAAAATTTACCATCTTCGACAAAGAAAGTAGATTCATGAAGTGTGTGCAATATGCAGTTTCAATGGCAAGTATTGATGAGGAAGCAATTGACCATTAAATATTAATGAAGCAAAGTGTCAAAAAGTAACTTCATGAAAAAAACAATATAATACAAGCAGCCTACCGACAGTAGCTTGTATTGTCGAGTTCCCGAAAAAGTAGGATCCAATTCCTGCAATTGAAAACTGCACCTTTTTATTTTGAAGATTACATATCACATTAGATATAGCATAAAAATAAATATTAGGAGACAAAACTCAACCTGATATCGCTCTAATGCATTCATAATTGCAACAACATCACCTTTGCAGAGGTGGCAAATGCCGGCATTAAGAAGATGACCTTTGACTCCATACTTGAGCAAATTGTTATTACGGGATTGTCGAGCTATGTCTTCATAAATCTCAATTGCCTTTGGGTATCTGAAGAAATATACAAAGAACATTTCAACAAAAAGAGAAAGCTCATCAATTCTCTATTAACAATGTCATCAAGTGGAAAAAAGACCAGTGTACACTTAGACGGTAATCCATAAATGAAGCACACTTAAATCAGCCAACCAAAACATAATGCCCACGCATTCATAGCTAACATCCAAGCAGCCAACAAGCTGTGCTCCAGATAATATCATAAGAATTTAGAAATAAATTCAGATCCATCCTATGAAACAATTTTGAAAAAACCGTTTTATGGGAATCTTCACCGTTGGGGTCCTTGGCTATGTCCTTAAAATACTGTGTGGAAAGAGCATGCTATTTGCAGATGGTAAATACATCATCTAATTGTATATACAAAATGGAAAATCATAGTCATTGCTAAGAATACGTCAGTCACACGATAGGGAGAAATGCAGCAGTATATCTAGTATTTCAGGATCAGAAAGGTACACAAACGATGTCCCTCTCAACAAGTAAGTCCACAGGAAGCTTCTCATGCACCCAAAAAAAAAAAAAGAAGGCAGTAATCAATGCCGAAAATGAGCAGAGAAAGACAGAGACAATGTACATGGCAGCACAAGATGTTTAAACACAAAATTGTCAACATTCAAAAACCCAACACCCTTACTGCTCTAATTGAGCAGCAAATTGTGCTACTTTTTGCTTGCATTGGTTGGCAGAAGTTGTTACTTCTTCATTTTGGAAGAAATCAGCTGCTTTTTCAAAATATTCCATAGCTTTCTCAACACCTGCTTCTGATTCATACAACTCAGCAATTTCCTGCACTGAAAAGGGGGTCCCAGACCATTGCCAAATCACACAGAGTAACATTAATCTATACAATTAGTTGACAATTATAAATAATTAAGCATATATACCAGCTTAACCCAACATCAAGTTCTAGACAGTATAACATTAGATATGTTAACCATAAAATTACAGAACTAAAAAAAGAAACAATCAAAATGACATTTGGTCATAGTGCTATCCTTACTATTATTAAATTACATCTTAAATGAAAAATCATTTACTTGTGTGTTAATATTAATACCAAGTGTATACCTTGTAATATCTAGCAGCCATGCTGATCCTGCCAATATCGCAAAACATTTCTACTGCCTGACCTAAACAAGATATTGCCTCTGCATGCACAGAACATCCAAAAATTTAGGTGATGTAAATGGGAATGCCAGATAATACACGATTTCATAGCCCCTTTGAGTTGGTGGTGATATCCTTACCATGTTAGAACTCTTGAATGTTAAAAGGCAAATTTAATTAAAGATTCAATCTTCATCTAGCTTAACTGGTATAGCAAAAAAACAGACAATCTCTAGGTAACTCATTGACTCCAATACAAGTAAAGAGGACCATGTTTTAATACTTAAACTTAATGAATCCAATAAAAGAAACGAAATATAACATTTTAAAAAGACAGAGCCCCAATATGAGAACCAGTCTTATCACATCCCATGAATAGAACCAATTTTGTAACTTTCATGTGCATAGTGTGAAGACTATAACATGCAAAAAGTAGGGAGAAATTGCAATGTGCAATGTGCAATGTGCAGAAAATGCACAAAACTGGTATGGTGATACAGATGTTGTCATAAAATCATCAAGAGAAAATTTTCAATTGGGGACAATTGAAATACAGAAGATCACAGATTATTTACAAGATGTCAAAAAGTACATGCATTCAAGGCATCTGCGCATACCATTTGTGGAAGATTTCTTATAACAGTGAGCAGCATCAACATAAGCTTGGGCAGCTTCATGTTTGCTATCCAGCTGCAAACACAAGACGTGTCATATATAGGTGAATAAAACTTTATCAAAGTTAGAAGCAAAACCAAGTTCAATGCTTTATTTAAAAAAAAAAACAAAAGAAGAAGAAGAAGAAGAAAGACAAAGCTGTTACCTTCAAATGACAGTTTGCCAACTTGACGTAAGTTGACCCAGCTTTATCCCCTGAAACACCACAATAGAGATATAAGCGTAAAGCATACTGAATGCACAAAATGTGCAGAGATTGTGTAACAAAATGGTTCCACATCGGGAAAAATTCAACTCCAATCCTTTTATTAAAAAAAAAAAAAATCCATTCTTTTTATGACATGGTATCTTTTCAGACAAACTCCAGTTGTTAGCAGGGCCCCACCATCGAAACTCACACTTTGAAACATGAAAAATGCTTAAAATTTTCAACTTGAGACCCACACAATACCATAAATAGAAACAAAAATCACGTCCCACAAAAAATAAAAATAAAAAATCAAAGTTTGAGATTCTGATTACATTATAGAGTAAAAGAAGGAAAAGGGTTACATGATTTGGCGAGCTTGAATGAATTGGCGGCTTTCTCGAAAAGATCAGCGGCATCCTCGTACTTAGAACCGAATAGACCCCATCCATTTAGCTTCTTCTCTGCTTTCTTCTCAAATTCCTCTGCTCTCGCCGACCGATCTCCCATTTTCCCTCACTTCCCCCACCCTTTTTTCTTTGTTTTTCTCGGTGGGTTTTTTCGTTTTTCTCTCTTGCGATTCTCACTAAAATCGGAATCCAGGATTATATATATATATAACAACTTATACAACATATAAAGAATATAAAATTAAAGGAATATAATTTTAAACATTTATAAATTTTTATAATTAAAATTTTACTTATTTTTATGTTTTTATTTAAATTTTAAAATTTATTTAAATTAATTATTTTTAAATAAAAATAATAATTGAACTGTTAATTTATAATTTTTAAATCATTTTAATTGTTTTTATTAAAAATGATTTATAATAAAATTAAAAAATATATCTATATATATAATTTAAATAAAAATTTAAAAATAATTTTATATATCCTTAAAATAAAATAAAACTACAACTATTTTACATATATTATATAAAAAATGCTTTAGTGTAATATAAAATATTATTATATAAGATTATTTTACATTTACAAAATAAATTATTAGTGTATAATCGTTATCTGAATTATGATATAACGTATGCCCTACTCAAATTGATCATCAATTTTAATCAGTATCTAGTCCTAAAAAATGGCCACCCTTAGCTTTTTTTTCATTGTCATTCTCAGTTTCATATTTCTATTTTCAATACCATCCTGGCTTCATGTCAACAAGGAATTTAGTCTGAACACTGATAGACCAGTACAACACTTCCCCAGTTAAGAAAGCTCATCTCTTTCTCATCTGGCTGAACTTTCTTAGCCTTGTTTATTTTGAAGACACATCCTTCCATATCTCAGTTAATATCGTGTTAATTTCACATAAAGATTGGACTTAATCAGTCGATACAAACTGAGGAGCAAGATGGAGAAATTTTGGTGCAGCTAGTAGAAGCAACAACTTCCAGTTTGACTAACCTTCTTACCTAATGACACACACAGTTGAGTAGAAACATTTTCACAGTAGTAAAATAGTATTCTGTCCAAGATCATAAATTAAGGAGCCATTTGTTCTTTCAAACGAAGGACATGCAGGATTGCTGCGAGGGCTGACCGCCAACATACACTAAAAAGGTTACAACCAAACAAAATGTTAACCTTAATGATCCGATTTTCTGTTCAAAATTTCCAACAACATAGGTCATACTTTTAGAACTGCTATTTCTGGCATTACCAAGCAGGGCATCATCAGCCACTGCAGAAAACCTGAACATCCATCCTTCAATATGAGACCTGGCAAAACAGTTAGTGTCGTCTAGTTTCCTGTATGACCCCGTGTGCGCCTTTCCACCCTGCCATACAAGCTAATGGTAATGATTCCAATTCAGCTGACAATTGCACTCATGTGCAAACACTACTTGTCCCCACCTCCAAACATTCCCATCATATCCTTGGTAGAACCCATTTGCTTCATCAAATTTTGCAAGCCACCCATTCCACCAATCTGTTTCAGCATCTGCGGTGGTAAGACTTTGCTCATGTGCTGGGCATTCATATTTCTGGACAAGGCACTCATTTCACCTTTCTTAGGAATTTTAAGTCCTTTCATTTTACTCCATATCTTAGCAAGACGTTTATATTCTTCCAGCATTTCCATTACATCCCTAATATGACGGCCAGAACCTCTTGCTATCCTCATTATGCGTGATTCATTCATAAGCTTTGGATTTGTGCTATCCAGCTCTACAACATATAAAGCATTAGTGGTTAGAAACAAAACAATCAGTTAAATAACAAGAAACAGCATACCCTGCATATATCTATATGGAGGCACTTGCCTTCATTTGTCATAGAATCCATCATGGTCATGTAACGCTTAATCTTTGCTTGGCTCTCCTTCTCACGGCCCTTTGGCATTAATTCAGCACTGAATCCTGGAAGCATTGAAAACACCTATACAAGACAACTCAAGTAACATTAAACTAGGCATCGCAACTCAGCAAAAGAGGGAACAGAGTGGGAAAACAATAGGCATGGGATTTTAGACAAAAATTCCATCAGAAGGGCAAACAGTTAGAAATTGATATATATAAATAATTCGAGGCACAAGGAAATACTGAATTCCTGTGCTGGCTCCCAATTTGTGGCCGATTACGCATCTTTTAAGTTTTAAAAATATGTCCAATGGACCTATTTATTTACAGTATATAATATTCTCATAATTCATACAGAAATTGCCAAATAACTACAATTCCAAATAAGCTCAGTTTATGGATGACATCTGAATTCCATCGAGTTCAAATTTGTTGATAGACTTCACAGCAGTAAATATGAAAAGATAGCCAAAAAATTAAGTGAAAATTTAGGACAAGGAAGAAAGGCAACAATGTTATGGAGGCCTACATTATTGTCTAAGAAAACATCCCACATCTTTTTCTTATCTAAGAGGTGAAGAGATTTTTTTTGGAATTGATGGCCGCAAAGGAAGCAACAGCATTGCTGAATTTTCAAGATCATTATTGTAGATAATTATCAATTTTCCTCCTGTGTTCTATGTTTTCCATTTGTTAGTTAAAAAAAGGTTAAAAGAAGAAAAAGAGGAAATAGAGGATGACAAGTGGCCAGGAAAAGTAGAAGATGAATCAACTTCTCAATTTCTATCTATAAATTAAGTCTCAAAAACACCATCATAATGTTTATCAACAATAATTTCCATTGAAATAAACATAAGATCACAGTAACAAATAAGTACAAATGCCATTTAAACATGGATATTTTGAACCAAATATGTGAAATTTGATAAAGTAGCACCTTAGGATCAATGTGAAGGCATCACTTGCCCTTTCCTAATTTATGCACAAAGCTGTAAACTCTACTGATAATAGACAAGAACATTATCAACGAATATTTAATCAAAAAACATAAGGAGATAAAAAACCTGCCCAATGGGTCCCATCTTGAGTATATTCTGAAATTGCTCATACATGATCCTCAAGGTAAAGTTCCCTTCTGAGAGTTTTTGCAAAAGTTCAGGTTGTTGATCCATGGGAACAACCTCATGAATTTTGTCCATAAATCCAGACCAGTCGCCCATGCCTATTTGAAAAACATCATTATGTGAGTTCTCTTAGCAGTTAACAGTTATGAGCAAATTAAGTTCGTTCAATAAATTATAGACCAAAGGAACACCAAAAAGAAAAGAGGTTAACAGCTGAGAAAGGGAGGTGAGTACCTAAAAGGCGACTGACAAATGGTTTCACATCAAAGATTTCAAACTCGTCCATATGCTCTCCTGTACCAATAAAGATGAC
The DNA here is from genome assembly GCA_021464305.1 of Kandelia obovata. Taxonomy (NCBI): domain Eukaryota; kingdom Viridiplantae; phylum Streptophyta; class Magnoliopsida; order Malpighiales; family Rhizophoraceae; genus Kandelia; species Kandelia obovata. The sequence goes on from CM038489.1 coordinate 1,054,540, forward strand.
AGGACTCTTTGTTGCTGCTACACTGCAAACATGATATGAAATAGCAACCAATATCAGCGACAAAACAAGAAGAAGTAGTAGCATAACTGGATCTCTGTTTAAAATTATTTTTAAAAAAAAGGATATATATATATATATATATATATATCATTTTGTTCCAAATCAACAAACATGAGGGAAATAATTGAAATCAGCAAGAATCCAGAAAAGGCAGGAGAGTACAGAAGGGAAATATGAAAGGACATTGAAAAGTGATTAAGTAAAGTCTTTTAAAAAGTGCCAATTTTGTTAGGCAAGAACAGTTAATAAATAAATTAAATTGAACCAAAAGGGCTCAATGACTGCAGCACTCACGCACTAAGAGCGCCACCACCCTTTGCATGACCATCCATTTTGGTAATAATCACAGCTCCAACTGAGACACTTTGTTTGAATGCATGGGCTTGATCAAATGCTGCTTGACCAATACTGCTATCCATGACAAATATAACAAGATCTGGTTTCTAAAAGATGCAAAAAATAAAAACAGGATAAGACTTTATTGGATAAATCATTTACAAAACACAGGTACATGCAAATACAAAAAAATACCGTTGCTTCTGAAACTTGGCGCATCTCCTCAAAAAGAGCAGCCTCTTGTTTATGTCGCCCACTGGTATCAATAATTATAAGATCACAGTTTTCTTTCTTGAACCTTTCTACTCCTTCCACAGCAATTTTGACAGGGTCTGATTCCATGTAACTGTAGACAAGAGCAAAGGACTAGTTAGAACAATAAAGAAAAAAAAGTTATCCATTTTTTTTCCAGATATAATCCTCAGTTTTGCCTCTGAATTTGACTGAACCAATTATAAATATATCTGTCAAAATCTGAGTGGAAGTTAGAACGAATAGGTGATGGAAGTACCTTCCATAAAAAGGAATTTTAGCCTTAGTAGCATTTTGCTTCAGCTGATCAAAAGCACCAGCTCTGAATGTATCTGCACAGACTAAAGCAGGTTTCCAACCTTTTTTCTGATGATAATATGCATACTTTGTACATGTTGTAGTCTTTCCAGACCCTGGAATTTTGACAAACAGAGACGTGTGAATAAATTAACTCTTTCAAGATGAAGCAGATGACAGTTAAATTGAAAAATATGAGGTAATTTAAATGAAAGTGTTCAACACTAACTGAGTGTTAAGCAAACTACACAAGGGTAAGGCACATACAAGTGGCCAAAGTGTCTCATTCAATGCATACTTTTTACAATCCAAAATATTGGAAAAGAAATCAAAAGTGAGAACCAACATACCTTGCAAGCCTACAAACATAACAACACTTGTCTTCCCTTTCTTTAATGTGAAAGATGGCTTTCCAGCATCCAACATCGCACAGAGCTCATTAAATATTGCCTGAAATCCACAAAAGCACAGCACGCACCATTCTCAGACAAAGCAAATTAAAAAAAAAAAAAAAACAATCTTAGAATAACATTGGACAAAGAGTTGCAAGCATAATCAAGGACAATATGCAGTAAGTTATGTAAAAATATATATCCTTCCCATACAAGACCCCAGTGTGTTGCTGAAAGGAATGTCTTTTAGACCAAAACAACAACAACAAGAAGAACCAACAGAGCCTTAATCCCAGATTTAATTGGGGTTGACTAAATGAATCTCTTTTCTCGCCATTCTACCCTACCATGAACTAAATTTGGATCTTTCAAACCAAAACACAAACAATAATCCTAACAACTCAAACATACTATCAGCAATAAGACAATGAAATATCTTGTGTAAGCCATCCATCATGCAGGCATCCACTATATGGTTCCTACACAAAGACAATTATCAATTGTCTATAGTAAATTAACAAGAACCAAAAAATTTGAACAGAAACCTTAATATCATAAATTCAAGCCACACTCGTAAAAAAAAAAAACCCCCAATAAATTCAATCAATAAACCGCCACACCCCCCCCACCAAAAAAAAAAGGAAAAAAAAAGAAAAAGACAGAGACTTGTTGGATGATTCTGCGCTTGTTGTGGCCGGCGGCGAGGTCGTCGAGATTGACGATCTTCTTGATATTGGTCTGCATGTCGCGGACGAGCTTGAACTGCACATCGGCCTGGAGGAGGGCACGCGTGATCTCGTTCAGACAATCGTTCAGAACCTTCTCGTCGATGATTGTCGCATTGCTCATCTGCTGTATAGCCCGGGATATGGTCCCTCCTAACTGTCCCAACACCATTTTTGCTCAATTTCAATTCAATTCGCGTTTCCCTTTCAAGCTGCTTTTGGGTTTCTTTGGCTGGTAGAGGCTTCTGAGCGATTGGGAACTGGAAATAAGAATGGGAGTGTTCTTGGATTTTATGGATTCTAGTCTATAAATAATATTATTGATATATATATATATATATATATATATTAATAATTTCTTCATTTTTTATTAATTATTAGGCAACACTTTTTTTTTTGTTACAGTGTATAAATAAAGGACTTCATTGTAAGGACTCAAAATTTTATAGATTCAAAAAGAATTTATTTTTGTCACATCGAAAATAAAATTTAGGTTCATCTCATACAAAATTTGATTAAAAAAAGATTATATATTACAAGAATAATATTTTATATAATATAAAAAAAATATATTAATATCTATTAAATTTCCATTAATCTTTGTTGTATTGTATAAAAAATATTATTTATATAATATAATTTTCTTTTTTAAAAATTTATCATATTTGAGTCCAAGCAGATTTTTCTGGTGCTGTCATTGAGGTCTTGCCAATTACTGGTTAAAGTTGTAAGATAAAGGCTGTTGATGGATGTTTAGGTGTGAACAAGTGAAACTTTTACAAAGATTTTATCTTTCAAAAGGAATGTCATGCAAGCAACATTACCTCACTAGTTGGGATTAAGTACAAAAATTGTCCATTGAGGAGAGAACACAAGAAGTAACTTTTTAAGGAAAAAGGAGGAAGAGAAATCAAGTCAAAATGGTGTTCATTGTCTGAAAACAATTGAAGCCCTTTCTGTCACTTTCCTTGAATCTTCTTTCATGTAATAATGAAGAAACATATGTCTTCTTGTCTCTCTCGTTAGCTTCAAAGACACAGACTTGCCTACAGAGGGGAACTTCTGTGGTACTCCAGCTGACAACCAGACAGCTCCATGGGACAAAGGTCACTCTTTGACAGGTACTCTGCTAAAATCAAACCCCTTATCTTCAATATGTTGCAATTGCACAATTGCTTATCTGGGTCTTGTTTGTCTACTTTCTTTCTCCTTTCCTGTAATGGACAACATGTTTCCTGTTTCTCTTGGATTGCTAATGTTTCTTTTGATGGAATTCCATTTAAAAATTTTGGTGAGTTTAATGAAATGTTGCAGACCTAGCATTTTGATTAAGTTCAAAAGCCATAATGGCAAGTTGACAGCATAAAGATTAAATCTTTTGCAGGTCTTCGTGTAACTGAACAAAACTATGGCTAACTAATTCAATCTGCTAGGTGGGTTTTGTGTCTAAATTCAGAAAATTTCTCATAAAGTATCCACTTACTAAACTTGGGGTGAGATGAGACTTTTTTTTGGTTTGGGAGGGGGTCTCAATGCATCTTTTGCGGCATCTTATAAAATCAGCTGTGTATTCAAAATTTGCAACAGCCATAGATGAAACAACCCCGATTGGGCAGATTACACCATCTCGGATTTTATGGCTTTTCACTTATGCAGAACTGGAAGCTGCAACTAACAATTTTGCCAATAATAGATTTTTGGGGAGAGGAACTTTTGGAAAAGTGTACGAGGGTTTGCTGGATGTGAAAGGAAGGCCAAAGAACAAGGGCAAAATTTCAGTTGCCATAAAAAAAATGAACTCCAAAAGCTTTAAAGAGTTTGAAGAATGGCGGGTTGGTTGATGAAACAATTTACTAAAAATAATGTTCATCTCCACTGCCCATTTATCAAGATTGTTCTTTCTGATTATAGTACAAGTTCCAGTTGTTCCTTATATGTTGAAGTTCAGAGCTCATTTTCCTATTAAATGAGGGCCACCACTCACCAGAAAGTAAATAAGTGTTTGCTAATATGGTTCAAAAAATTGGTCATCTATTGAGATTGGTAACTTCTAATGGTTCTGCAGGACGGGCCATCTGGCTACAAAGGAGGTTGTATGCTGCTTTGCTTGTTTTTTACTAATTTTCCAGTACTTGTCTAGTTTATTTTTATGGTTGTGAACATAAGAACTTTAGAATTTTCTTTTCTCCGAATAACGGTGATAAGTTTCTCTACTTAAAATTTAATGGTTTTCATTGCCAAGAGCTCTATATGATTGTGTAATTAAAATAAGAGATTTATCCCTTTTGATTCCTTGATATAAAGTGCTGGTTTGCTTGTTGGCAGTCTGAGGTGAAATTTTTAGGATCACTGGCTCATCCTAACCTTTAAAGCTGAAGGGATACTGTCGAGAGGGCAAATTGCTCTTCCTTGTATATGACTTCATGCAGAGGAGAAGCTTGAAGAATCATCTATTTGAAAGTAAGGACGAGTGAACCCTATTGATTAGTTTGCTCCCCTCATGTGCAGGCATGCAATCTTTTGGAGTAAGCAACCTCTTCGTTTTTCTGTTCATTTTGTCTCCAAGTTTATGCAGGGCACTCAGGTGTTGGCAGACTTCCAGGGGAAATACGGGTGAAAATTGCAGAAGGAGCAGCGCATGGCCTGAGCAACCTGCACGAATTAGAGAAGCAAACAATCTACACAGATTTCTGGGCTGCGTATATATTGTTCGATGAAGTAATGTTTTGGGTTATAATTGGCAAATACCAATAGAGTATTAATGAATTCACCACGTCTAACCAGAAACATTTCATCATTTTGGCTTTTGCTTTATAACTTGTTGACATTCTAGTTCTACCAATAGTCTTCATTCTCATACCATAAGCTTCTATAGTAGTTGGCTTTCAGAATATCTTGTTTTGAACATTTTCTACCTTTTGGACTGCTTTTAGTTCTATAATGCCAAGATTTCAGATTATGGTTTAGCAAAAATGAGCCCAACAGATTGCGCAACATATGTCAGATTATGCTGCTCCTGAGTATGTTGCCTCAGGTAACCTGTTGTGCCTTTTTGAATTTTGTATGCTCAAGACATGTTTCTTTGTGGTAAATCAGGCAGAGCAGGCACTTCCTCCAAATCTGGTTAATAAATCTGACGTGAAATTCATGTCTTGCTGATTCCTTTGGTCATCTGTCTGCAAAGAGTGATGTACATAGTTTTGCTGGAGATTTTGACCGGCCAACATGTTGTCGATCCTGGATAGCCAAGAGGGTGAGTAAATTTGCTAGAATGGATCAAACCATACCTATGTGATGGAAGAATGCTGAAAAGGATAATGGATCCCTGCTTGGAGGGGAAATATCCACTCAAAGCTGTCCTGCATATAGCCCAGCTTGCTCAAGCTTGCACTGCAGCTGAACCCATGTTGCGGCCATCAATCAAAGAAGTTTGGAATGCATTAAAACAGATTGAAGCCATTGAAGAAAGACCAAAGAAGCCTACAGTTCATCCTGCAAATAAAAACCGCCATCCTTAACATCCCCAAGCTAATCATTGAGGCAACATTGGCCCCAACCGCCACTGGTAAGCATGGAATGGCTAACTTGGTTGTGTCTGCGTATTGGTCTTTTGGTCACCTGAAGCAAGGTTCCCAATGAGGAGATCGTCTGCATTTTTTGCCAAATTCTTTCTAGGATCAAGCTTGTTTACAGAGATTTTGAGCTTGTTGACAGACTATTACATGATACATAAGCAGTGGCTTACAATGTAGAAGTCATTCAATGGAAGGAAAAATTCTTACATGGACTTTGACCCACAGATTTTACTGTAGATTCAGCTTATGATTCTTAGACATTTTACTTTCATTACAACTTCCCACAAACTTTTAGCAGCTTTTCATTCTTTTTTTCTTTCATGGATATAAATTATAAATTCAACAATCAAAATTTGGAGGATCAAGTTCAGTAATTTTTACAAATATCCCCATGATTTTTACTTGTCAATGGAGATTCGTGTGCTTTCTAATTCTCTCAATCGACTCCATCCTTAGATAGATATATCTAATTTTCCAATGCAAAATTCAGTAGTGCATATTATTTTGGAAAAATGGAAATTAATTTGTTCAATTATCATGCCTACCTAAGAAAAATTGAATTTTCTACCAATCATTTTTAATATGTCAATAGAATGGTATGATTTTTTAGCCTCTTTCTGAATCTTCTCCTCTTACTTTCCTACTTGGCACCAGTAACAATATAAGAACATTAATTTTTCTGCAAATTAAAAAGAAAAAGGAACGTTATTTTTTCTGCAAAAGTAAAGAAAAATTCACTTGTGAAAGTGGCTAATAGAAAATCCACATCATATCACTTTCCTCCAAAATCCAGTAACTAACAGCAGTACCCACTAAAAGAGAGTCTCTCAGTGCTAAATATCACTCACCAAAATTTTTTTTTAAGTTTATTAAAAAAATATTGTCTTCATTTATTGATATAAATAAATTTTCATCAATAACATTATTTGATACAATATAAAAAAATTATTCAACTTAATGATATATTAATAAATTTTTTTATAATATTTAATAATAATACCTTTTTTTTTTTTTTCACTTTTTGGTCCAAACCAACCTAAACAGAATTATTACCATACAAAAACTTGCAAGATATCAGGAAGCCAAGAATTTTGGCAACTGAAGACTCAGATAAACAGATAATGGTACTGACAGTATCTCTTAAGCTTTGCTTCTCATGCTTCTCTTCGGCATACCACCAACAATCATTAAACCCCACGACAAAGAAGTTCATGGGTCCCACGAAGTTCTTCTGCAAGTCAACAAACCTTTTGTCAAGTAGGAGGCTTAGTGGGTATTCTCCCAGTCAGGCTTCCAATTCTCCAGGAGAAGAGGCAAGTGAAAGTTCCACCATAAATGAGAGCGTTAGAGTCTATCTGGTCAGTTCATATTTCTCTCTGCATTTGTATCTGTGTTATGCGTGGTGGGGTTTGGGGTTGAGAAAGGAATGATATGGGGGAAAAAGGGAAATAGGAAGATGAATTCTTGAAAATTTTCTTCTTGGTATGATTTTGGCTCAATTTCAGTGAACTTTTGGTTCCATTAGAGAGGCCAAATATGCTTTGATGAATTACCACTGATGAATTTCTGGCCAGTCAAATCGGGCCGGCGACCAGCAAGATGGACCGGACTGGGAGTCCGGGGTTAGCACTTTGATGTTTAAGTGAGGTGAAGTAGGTAAGAAAAATGAATGAGAAGAGAGAGAAGTGGTTTTGAATGCTTAACTAACTGATTTAAGTACCAGAGTGCTAATGCGGGACTCTCAGTCAAGCCTTACCAATTCTTATCGTTTTGCAAGGTGGCCAGCCTGAAGCAACTGACTGATTTAGCAATGGGTCTTATTAATGCTGGATATGTTTTATTGAATTCTAATCTGTCCAAAATAGTAGAAATGTACGAGGATGGTTTAGGGTGTAGTTGTGGATTAGCAAGCCAGAGGAATGAAGAAAATTTAATGGAGGAAATCTTCAAAAGTAAGTGCATAGTTATGTTTGCAGATGGACTTTAAACACAATGGAAGAAATGAACAAGATGATCTTGTGTTTCACTTGGTCCTCATTGCATAAGATAGAATTCTCTTGCCAGATTTGCGCAGATTTGTGTGCAAAGATGAATTTGTTTGAGAATGAGTTTGCAGATTTGTAACGAGTTGAAGAATGGTGGGAATTATGAGCACTTCATTCATCCCAGGGAAATAAGAAGCAGAGGTTAGGTACCAATTTTAGACATAATGATCAAAGCCTTGGTAAGTGAAACCAAGTTAAACATGTCATTTACACTCCCAAAAACTTTTTTTCGTTTTGATGAAAGAATCAATTCATTTATCAACTGGAAATTGGAAGCTAGATTAACTCCTGCTACAAGCCTCTGTATTAATAATCAATGTCAATTAACTAGAGACCATACATTTGTTAAGCTATCTATTAGATCACTATCTAAAAACTTCCAAAATTTTGAGTTATAAACAATTCTCAATCTAGCTCTGTATTCTACATGCACTATCAAACTGCCTAGAGGTATTAGACTGATGTAATCTACTATTTATTTCTTTCAATAAGTGATAAATGACAACACACTATGTTAGCCTTATAGTAGCAGATCCCAGAGTCTTCTTTTCTAGGTTTCTTTTAGTACATTCAGGCTCCTCAGCCCATCACTGTGTATCTTTAACACTCCTACAACAATTCATGATTTTCTTCCACAAATTCTGAGAATTGTCTCTTGAATCTACCTCTGTTATAAAGCAAACAAAAAATTGGCACTATCAAGTCTCCTTTGATTAGCCTATCCTTAGTGCTGAGTCAATTAAGGAAACTAAACATGAAATAAAGTTGTGTTTAGGGATAAAAGATGGACCCCAACTTTTAATTTTAGCATTCTTCCGGGCATTCTTAATGGTGAACTTGCCATCTGCACCAGGAGCAATTTTAGTAAATCTTCTCTCTTCATCCTTGGGAAGAGAACACCACAAACACTTGGACTATAATTGTACGTCTCATCTGAGCAGGCAGGAGAGCATTTCCAGATATTATCTACTATTAGTCTATTACAATGCTCACCCTCGCATCCATAGGAATATCTGATTGTTGGAATATTCTAGGAGAGTATTGTCTAACCAATGCCCCATGTGGATACCATGGGTCCCACCAAAAGTGAGCGTTCTGACCATTGTCAATCTCATGAGAGATTATTAGTTCTGACGCACTACTAAGAAGACTTCATCAGAAGAACAATAAGAAGAGAACCTGGACCTTATGTAGATGCCACTTTCATTTTCAGTCAGATCAATGAAAGTGGGTGGCTTAGAGATGGCATCACAATGAGATGAGATCAAAACATGCAATCATATAAGCCCAGGAGCATCAATCGGAAAAGCAAACAGTAATTAATGGTACAACAAGGTGCTGTAAGGGGGACGTCTGTAAAAGGGCATGCTTTTGGGGGCCAGGACTATTGATATGATAATTGTAGTTTTAATGAGGCTTTAAGTGTCAGACAGATGAAATTGGTGAAGATGAATCGTATTAGTTTTGTTTCCTTGGATTGAACTACTTGAAACCCTTTTCTCCTTGTTATACATTCTTTTTGACAAGTTCTCGGGCAAGCTTTCAGTGAAAAAATTAAGAAAAAAGGTTCTGAACAAAAGAATAATTTGCCATATTTTGCTACTGCTTTAGCATTAGCACCTGGTACCGGTTTTATTTTTGAATTTAGAACCATTTCCTTTTTCCTCTATAGGAAAACATGGTAGAAGATGGAGTTCACTCAGCAAAACACCAGACTACTATGTGAAATCTACAGCTATCCTTCTAATAATCATTAACTAGTTTAAGAATGTGAAAAAATTATACTTTTTACCTGCATTGTTGGGATTCTATGAATAACTGTGTAGTGAGACTTTTTTCTCTGTAATGCCCATATTTTATTTTTCTTCCACTCACTTAGCAGCAAAAGATATGCAGTTTGATTCATCTTTTGCCTCGCCTTCACAAATGTACTCAAATTGAGGCTTTAATTAATGCTAATATAAGGTGTATCTCTGTAGCCAATCTTTTGGAAGGAACATCATAATCGAACTGCAGAGCATAATAGAGCCTGTAGTGCTCGCAATTACATGGCTAGCAGAATGCATACAACAGAATCTGTTGAGCTCTTTAGAGAATAGATTAATCATAGTTTCAGTTGCGTAGGATTACACTTACAGCTTCTGCTATAAGCTGATACACATCTCCATTTAGCTTACATGCAACAGTTTTTCAGAACATTTAATCTTCTTAAACTTTACCCAAATATTGACGCACACTTTTCTGCAGCAAGATGATGTGAACTATTTGTGGAAACTAGGAATTGGTTCGGCTGTTGGTGCAGCTTTGATAAAGTATGGAAGCATCCTTTTTCTGGAGATAACGAAGCCTAACTTATTACAGGCTCTGATCATGATATCAACTCCAGTCATTGTTGCTGTTGTGCTTCTGCTGAAGCAAAGTCAAGAATGATGGGTCACAGTGTTCTAATCTCCTGTTTGCAAGAAAAATCTAGTTTTTACCCACATTTCCCATTTAACTAATGTAAGACTGTAGAGATGGAATTGCAAGTTTGCAGCTGTAAACAATCATCCATAGGGGAATTCAGCACTGTATATCTTGGGATGAAAGTTGGAACTAGCAACTTTGGGCATAATAGTTGTGACAATGTTTGTGCACAACATTTGTTGCATAATTTTTTTTTTCTTGAAAGGGATAAGAATGGTGTCAATTAACCTTATATATATATATTTCCTCACTTATTTTTTGCCACCATGTAAGAGCTAAGATTGAAATTCTATACCTGAAACTAAGAAACTAAGTTGCTTTGCCATTAGGGCCTTTTTTTTTTCATTGATTTCATCTATTCTTTTCATTGGTAACTTTACTGGCTCTTACCTCTATACCCTGTTGACTGCAAGGCATGCAACAGAAGAATCTTCCTCTATTATATTGTCTCCTCTTATTATATCTAAGGAATGCTTCAGGTGGCTACAAATTTACAAATTCAAATTCTTAACCACTCAGAGAGTCCAACTATCAACATGTAAATTACTAGCCGTCATCTTTGAACGAAGTATGCTTTTTGAACCTCTTCGCTCAACGCTTGCCTTCCAACGGTGGCAATGACTGAAAGCCTACGCTGAGGGCACCTAACAAACAGATTATCCTACTTGCAGATATATTCAGCCACAAAACTTCAAATATTCATTTCATTTATTCATTGTTTCTGTCTGGCCACAGAATGCAGGCTAATGTGCTTGAACAGGTCTCAAATATTCTATCTCAGGTACTAAAATTTACAAGGAATAAGAGAAACAAAATGAATTAATCACCATGTAAGTTGCCACAGAGATTTACTTCAGGACAATGGTTGTAAATATCAATGGAAGCAATCCGAGTTACTGATTGCTAGGTCCTTCAAGAACAAATTTGGAGGGACACAAGGAAACCTTTGCTAATATCAAAAATTAAGGCTGCTACTGGCAGCTTTGGATGTTGCTAACAAAGGAATGAATCTTAGAGGTTGTCTTTCAGCCATTTTAAGAAGCCATTAGCAGCTGACCTGCAAATTTTAGAGCACTTGGTTAAATGCAATTCCACAGATCAATGAAGGTTAAATAGTGATGCAAAGGAAGCATGTACATGTACTGTAAGGGGAAAAAGAGCATCAATAAACAGAAACCAACATGATAAAATAGTGACTAAAATATCAAAGCTTATCATTTTTAGTGCAAGTAATAATTTCCTTGTGAAACCTTAAATGCTAGTGATAGGTAATCATTCAACCATGTGCATCAGCACAGTTGTTTCTACAATATATTTCAGATAATTCAAGCAAAGGCTGGTCTCCACATGCTTCAGAATGGAAAATGAAGCAAGTGATAATGGTGCCAAGTTAAAGCAAACCAAACACATAATTCAATCACAGTAAATGGGAAATAAGGCTTCAATATGTTTAATAGAAATATTAACAAAAAGGAAAGTACCCTGCAAGATCTTTTAGCTTCTGCCATATATCATCGGGTTCTCTTTTTTCCTCAATTTTCTCGACTACCTTCTCCACCTGACTTTCTGTAGCTCTAGCTACAGAATAAAAAATAAAACACAGTGGTCATCTTGCATGACCTAGACATCCATTATTAACAACTAAATAGTGTTTTCTTCAAGATGGTGTGGAGTGATCCCTTTGTGCATAAAGCAATCCAGGCAAAACTATAAGTGAAATACATGCATCTGAATCAACAATATATTCTACCATCATTCTCTTGAGAAACATGCAACACCATACAAATTAAAAGAATCAATTTGGTAATTTGCTTGAAAGCCATGCATATCATCCGCAAATGAAATAAGTGCACTAGCAGGGTTGGCTGGCTTTCCAATGGTACCTTTTAATGTCATTTGCAATCTTTAGTGATGGGGGGAAAGGGAAAAAAAGGCAAAAAAGGAAAACAGAAAGGCACTTACTGGCAGGCTGAGTTCTGGGGCGAGTTCGTGATCTAGCAATATTTTTATTACTAAGAGAGGCAAGTTCTTCCAGCAATTCACGCTCTTTTGCACTGCATATATAGGCACAAGTTTTGGGGTTAAGACCAAAGAAACATCTAATGATTTTTGAGCAGTGCAATGTTTTTCCTTCTGCTTGCTTATTGGAACCCAACTTATCCATCCAAATGGTAACAACAGTCAAATGAATGTACCAAAACCAAAAATAACAAGCTAGAGTTTATTTGTCCGCACTAATTTGTTATGAAACTGATAGAGTAAAATGTCCAAAATTCCTTTTATCAGTTAATTTAATCTTTATTTTATAAAAACTAGAAAAAAGATTTTCCAAAGTTTGATGACTTACAAATGGTTTAAGAAAATTACAAAAAGCAAAAATCTGAGTTAAGCTAAACTGAAATGAAGCACATATTATGTTTTGACCTGTCTGGCTTAAAAAATAACAATCACTGAAACCCACAATTCAGTAAGAAACTAAATTTATCTCTTAATGAGAAAAGAAGAAGAAAAACTGAAATTCTGACAAATTAGATAATGTAATTAGCTTGATATTTACATGAATCCAGCCTATCTTATCAAGCTACAAAGCTTACTAGCACACCAGCAAATATCTAAATCTTCTTTTAGAAAACAACAGAAAGAACGTACAACTATCAACAGCAAAGAGAATTGATTAACAATCACATGGAGCTACTTTATATTTATGCTTAATAGCAGAAAATATGAACAAGATATAATTATACCTTACACGGTTTGGTATGGTAACTTTAACTGTAAATAAGTGATCACCACGTATAGATGGTTTGTTCAATTTAGGTGTCCCTTGCTTTGCTAGGACTAGGACATCCCCAGGCTGTGTACCTGGTGGAATCTGAAGCTCACTAGCTCCCTCAACTGTCTTTACCTGATTTGAATGTAAATATAGAGTCAGTCTAGTCAGAGAGACCCTGGGTTCAATGGCCTACAGAGCTCTGAGGACTATGTGCCACCAAAGGCAAGTTCGAAAGGCTCAGAAACAAAGCAACCAAATCAAAATCATCTGCAAATACAAAGTCGAAGATAGCAAAACTATCCAGGTTATAGGCATAATGGTATGCTCCTCTATAGTTGATCCAGGCTCTTCCCTTTCTCCCCCATAATCGTTTCAAGGCTAAGACCTGGCCTCACTAAGTCTTGTTTTTTTACAACCAATTATTAATAAACAGATTCTGACCCCATTGGAGCTCCCTTTTATATACTTCTATAATTTATCTACGAAAATTTTCAAGTTTCATAATGTTGTAGGATGGATGATGAAAATTAAAACAGCATCATATTCTATTAGACATCCTATTCAGTCTCTTAAACTTCCTTCAAGTATTTGCATTGCATTCTCATGCATGTGAAACTTCTACGTTAAAGCATGCATGAACAAAAACTGATGATTTCGACCAAAGAAAACTAAATAGGACCTTGATAACAGCCCCCAGAATCGCATCAAGATAACTGATAGATATTGTTGATTTGAGATTTATTCCCTCTCTTTGTATTCCTCTTATCTCTTCAACCTCAAGGTAGACAAAAAGATTGCCTGGTGGTCCACTGCAGAAACCAAAATTCATGGTGGTCCAGAAGCAAATCAGTCTCAAATTTTTTTATTCTAATGCATGATACACTTGAACAAATATTACTACAAGAAAACAAATGAAAACTTTTGTCCAAGTAAGCCCCAGCACTCTTCAACTATGGAAATAAGTCAAATAACAAATAATATCATAAAAAATTAAGAAATCATAACCGGACAAAAAGACCAGGAAATGTTGTAAAAGATATAGTTGAATAAGTTGGAAGTTTCATTCTACAACCCACAAGTAAAAACTTAAATAAGATGATTTAGAAGAACCTGTTTGCCTTCTTTATTCACATGTCCACTCAATAGTTTGTTGTGCATTTACCAAATATTGTACTGATCAACATTAATTTGATTCTTAGCCAGGAACATTTCTTAACACTAGAAAATTGAGCCATTGTGGAGGATTATGATTTATTATTGACATTATTTTTCATTGACAATTTCAAGTATGGCTAACAGAACACATAGTTCACCAATTATGTCAATGTGCATTCAGTAACCAACCACCAATAAAGACCTACATGGCAAGTAAAATTCATTCCATGGATATATAATACAACTTAGAGAAGATCAAAAATAAATAGCAAATTCGACAACATACCCTCTTGGTCCAGCATCACCCTCTCCAGCAACTCTGAGGATGCTCCCTGAACTAACTCCAGGAGGAACTTTGACTTTGATATTTTTCTTAACACGAATACGTCCTTCACCAGAGCATTTTCGACAGTATTCAGAAATCACTTCACCATCTCCGCCACAAGTGGGACAAACAGAAACCTATTTTCCATTGACAGTTCAATATAAAAGATAGTAAACATGACAAACTCTCAGGTGACAACCTGTGCATGAAGGACAAGAAATGAGAAAAAAAATGAAAAATAAGTACAGTACATCCTCCACATTTTATACAAAAATTCCTTTCATATAAAATACAAAGTTATATACAACAATTTTGTTGCATGGCTTCATCCATGTTATCACTGTGAGAACTTCAAGAAAATAGTATCATTCCTTCATGGCACAATTCCACTCTCTTTGTTTCCCTTTTTCTGGATATCAGAACCCAAATTCATTCATTCCATATCATCTGCCAGGTGACATTTTTGCTCACCTTGTCCCTCCTGTTATTTTTTACCTTCCTGCCATTATTTTGGCTTCCGTAAGGTCTTGATGGAAAGACTTACAAGAACTTGTATTGCTCACTTTTCTCCCAACAGAGTATAGTTTTCTCTTTATCAGGTTAGCTTTATCATGCCTATTGAACTTCTTGCTAAATTGTGTATTTAATCAAATACCTTCCCTTCTTCAGGATTGTAGGTAACCACTCCATTTTATTAAATAAGACAAAACCTCATGCAATAATCATCTAAGTCTTACATAATCAAGTAATAACAATATGGAGCTTCTCACATTTTTTTTTTCTCTTTTTTTTTTTTTTGTGCCTTAGCACCTTATATGTGGCTGGAAGAGAGACAACTACCTGTGAGAACATGCCAAAGGGTGTTTGTTCAGTTTGCATAACTTGCCCTCTGCCACCACAGGTTGAGCAAATCCTCATCTTGGACCCTATTTTTGCTCCAGTGCCAGCACAAGCTTCACATGTCTCCAAATGAGAAAGCAGAAATTCTTTTTCAGCTCCAAATATGGCCTCAGAAAAATCTAAAGTAATGTCATACCTGAAAAATATTTAGTCAGTCAAATAAGCATTTCAATGCAAATCCACAACATATCAAATTAAAAGAAATGGAACAAGATCATATTACAATCAAAAAATGGAAGGGCACATATAAATTAAATGTCAAGAAGTAATATAATGGCAGAAAGTATTTTAACTCACCGTATATCTTCACCCTTAACAACTGTACGACCACGTGTCCCAAATCCAGTTGGGTCCATACTTGGAAAACCACCCATGCTTGCCCCAAAGAATGCCTCAAATAGATCAAAAGGATTAGCCTGCGTAAGAAAAGTAATTGGTTGTGTTATGCATTGTAAATCTACGGCCATCCAGATAGTGCATGGTATATCTCTAAATTGCAAAATTATAGTCACTTCTAGTGCTCAGAATAAATCAACATAGCATCATACAGAGTGTGTACAAACAGCACATTATAATGCATATCAATGACTGAAAACAAAAATGAAATTACACGTATAACAAAAAACTTGCACAATTAATGAATAGTTAAACATGAGACATGAAATAGCAAATGCTAGTTGATATTTCAAATAATTTTATCACTTAATGGCTCTCTAAAGTTTTTAAATAAATCAAAAAAGAGAGAGGAAGCAAATGGCCCAAACTCCCCTTAACGAAACAAGACGGAATCATAAACAAATTGTCCATTGAAGTCCAATACTTGGGAATAATAAACAGGACATTCCATTGAAGGTAAATGGTTGGGAATACAGCTATGCTAAGAAAGATATAAAAGCATATGCTTCATGAGATAATAATTACCCCTTACTTGTGTCATGTAAGAGGAACAAAATAGCAAGATGAGAAAACCAACAAAGAAATACACAATCTACATAGTTCAGCAATCTTCCTACATTCATGGGTAGCCTCCATATACTATTTCACCATAAGAAAACTGGCAACACAAATTACATGCTACTGAAGGCTCTCAAACTATATTCATGTGCACTAGGAGACAAAACACAAACATATCCTCCACCATAAAGCATATGCCTTAGGCTGGGAGAAGAAAAGCATTTACCCTTCTAATAGCTTCAGGTGAAGTAGTGTTTCTGAACATCAGGCATAACTCAATAACTACAAGACTGGCTAGAATAGCAGTCAATAGCAAATAATATAACACTCATACAGTTATTGTCAGTAGAAAAGAACTAATTAGTGATTCAGCAATGACAACCAGGGCAGAGCCACTACATGCAAGAGGAACTCCGATATATGTTTCATCTTGCTCAATATATAATTGACAGAGAAACTCATCTATTCTCTAGATGCATACCCAAATCGTTATGAGGCCCAAAAGAGAGAAGAAAAAAGAAGACCAGAAAAAGAATAAACCACTAGATGCAGTACCGTATAAGCATTTGATTGTCCACCTATGGTGCTCTTAACTCCAGCTTCACCAAACTGATCATACATAGCCCTCTTTTGATCATCTGATAGCACCTGACAGTGTTGTACTTCAGAATTCAAAAGAAAGCAGGATAAATGCAAAATCAACAAAAAGAAAAGGTAAAGCAAGCAAGATTGCAGAAACGAAAAAAATAAATAATGGAGACCATAAGCATGGACAAGGGTAAACTCTTTCATGCATAGAAGGTCTATGGCATTGACGTAAAATATAAAAAGCACCAACATGCATGTCTTAGATTAAGTATTAGATATTGCTAATTCTATGCTAATAAGGTAAAATGTACTCACAGTGTTTTAATAGTAACAAATTCCAGAGATTTTACACAATCAAGGTAAGCATAAGAGTGTCCAAGAAAAGTTCAGTTCTAACTTGGTCAAATCACATACAAATCAATAGCATTGTAGAGAAATTAAAATGCTTTGTGGAGATCAACAATGATAAGCTGTCCTTAGAAAAGGTATAAACAACAAAGGGTTCACCAACTAACTAAAGATGCTTGCCATGCTACTCACTCAGATATTGTACATCCAAAATTGCTATCATTACCTCATATGCCGCACTAATCTCTTTAAACTTTTCAGTTGCTCCAGGTTCCTTGTTAACATCAGGGTGGTACTGGAATTACAATGAAACATAGCAGTCAAGATCATCAGAAAAATAGATTATGCTCTCAAATACAAGTGCCTAGCTCAAAATTTATATCAGATGAGAACCCCAAATTGAAAAGAGACTAAATTTGACAAATAAGTCTAAATATTCTGGTCAGATAAACACTTTCCAGCAGGAAAATGTATCCATTCAATAATCTTCCAAATATTCGAGAAGATTCAATTAATTTAAGAGAAAGCATAGCCTGCACCTCAGCATCAGTGTAAATGTTTTTTCAAGAAAAAGGTAAAGTTCAAAATGTTTACAACCCTAATCAAGTTAATTGATACACTAGCCAAACTCAAGCACCCTTAGCCTCATTTTCGAGGGATTTGATTCAAGATCACGTAAACTACAATAATGCTACTAAGCAAAATAACCAAACAACTTAATCAATTAACTCATTTTTATTTAACTTTAAATATGAACTTTACAAAGGCCATATGTCCAAACCATCACACAAATTTCTTATGTCGGTGTGACCATGAATTTGTGGAGTAGAATTGGAAGCTACGTCCAACAGATAAAGTACAACGCAAGAGAATATAAAACAATCAATTTAGCAACCATTCAGAATCAATGAATGAAGCACCAAGATAATACAGAAATTAGTAAATTTTCCAACAATGTGAAGGAGCCTTTCCAACTTACATTTCTAGTTTTTAGCTTTTTCCACTGGTCTTAGTTCAGAAAAGCCATTAAATTTCTGAAATACAAAGTCTTCAACATAAGCTCATTAAGTTTTCCACACAATTGATATCAAGGAATGAAATATTCCCTCTTTCTCCAAATGAAAAACTTTTTTTCGATTGTGAAAGAAAATAAGAAAAATAATGCCACAAGAACAGAACAATAGGCTATAACTATAAGTGATAAAAGTTCCCCTCTTGTTAGAGTGTGCCAACTCAAAGAAACTACCGCATTTGCCTTCAATTTGAAGCAGCCTTTCCAGCTTAAAATTCACTTTCACATTGTTCTAAACAAAAGCCATCCAAGTTAATGAAATTAAGCGAAAGGGTCAACGCAATTTAATTTTCCATTGCTTGGCATCTTCTCGTGCAGTCTAAATTCGCTCCTTTAACACAGTCCATACTTATTCAACATACGCACGTAGAAAATCTAATTCTAATTCAAATTTGTTGACAATCAATGAAAAAGTCGCGAAAAAATCAAGAAATTAAGACCAAAATTAACCAACAAAAATTAGAACTTTTACTAGTAGTACCTGGCGGGCCAACCTTCGATAGGCGGCCTTGATTTCTTTATTGGTAGCAGATTTGGGGACACCAAGAGTGGCATAGTAATCCCCTGAAGCAGCATTAACCTTTGGCCCAAAACGATTGGTTGAGCCGGCCCTTCTCCTGAACTTCAAAGAAGAAGGCGATATAGAATGTGAAGTTGCAGAGGCAAACTTCTTGTGAGACCACAGATGCGTCCGGCCTCCAAGGAAAGGAGAAGAAGGAGATGATGCTGATAGAGAAGAAGACGAAGGAGGACAATAAGATGATGATAATGATGATGATGTGGGTGTACTGAAGCTGAGGGGAGAAAGGAAAGCTAGAGTTGCTGTTGCTGCTGTGGTAGCCATAGTAGATAAATAGAGAGAGAGAGAGGAGAGAGAGAGAGAGAGAGGTAGAGAGAGATTGGAGAATTGGGTTTTGGGCTCCGATTGATTGGTGAATTGGGTTTTAGTTTTCAGGATGTTTGAATTGGCACAGAGAGAGAGAGAGAGAAGACTTTTTTGTGCGTGTTTTAATGGATGGAAGAGAGAAAGTCACGTCCCATGCCAACAAGTTTTAGGTGACTTTAGATTATGGTCGAAAATTAAAATTAAAATGGAGATAATATTTAATTGAAATTAAAAAATAATAATTAATTTAAAAAATATTTAATTTTTAAAAATTTATATCAAAATTTTTTGTTATGTTTTGGTTTAATTTGAAAATGAAATAGTATATAAAATACTATAATATCTATATCACAGTTAAGAAAGAAAAACATATAATTTCAAAACTATGATATACAAAAAAAAATATAATATGATATTTAAATTTAAAATATTTAAATGAAAATAATAATAATAATAATATACTTTACAATAATAACTAAAAATATAAAATTAAAATTAAAATATTAATTTACAAAAAAATTTATAATAATAATCATTCATTAATTGATAAATTAAATATTTTATAATTTCTAAAATTTTTATCAATATAGTACTATTATGTTTGAAATGTATTTTATATTAATATTTTTTTAAAAATATATGTTTTAATAGTATAATTATTATTATAAATAATTTAACTATTGCCATAATTTCTAAATATTTATTACTACTATAATACATAAGTTAATTATTTATTATAATAATATTATAATATTTTTATTGATATTTTATATATAATATTTATTTTTGATATTTATCATAGTATATTGTATTATATTCATAATTATTTGCATATTTTTTTATAATATTCATACATAAAAGAGTAATGAAAATGTGATTAAGTAAAAAAAAAAGAAAATAATAATTCTTAAGTATAAGAGAATCTTATTTTAGTAATTAAAATAATGATAATCAATTATTTTATTCTCATCCTCATTTTTAAATTAAAAATTTTTGAATTAAACAATTTGTTAATGAAAATAGGATTAATGTAATGAAAACAACCAAATTACATAAACAAAAATAACCTTATATTATCAATGTATATCATAGCTTAATAAGTCAAATATAATAGATACTAAAATGTTATTTTGTAATGGAAATGATTTGTATTGGCTAATATGACAATATATAATGGAAATGAGTTTTAAGATTTCCATAAACAAGACAATTTAAATGATCTTATCCAAAATGCATAAAAGGCAAACAAAAATACTATCCAAACCAAGAAGCAAACTATAGGCTAATCAAAGGACTTGATTTTGTGAACAACATTACTTATAAATAAAATATATAAATTATTAAAATTAAAAAAAAAAAAGATGATAAGATATTTACGTAATAGTATTTGTTTAATTTTAAAAATATTTTAATTTTTTATTAAATTTTATGATAAGTAATATTTAATATTAGTTTAATAGTTAGTCTATAATTTTTTTAATATTCTAATAAAATTGAGATTTTAACATTAATTAGATTTATTCAATTGTAATTTAACATCTATTGCAATGTATATTTAAAATCTATATAATAAAAATACTCAAAATCAAGAAAAATGAGAGAGAAAAAAAAACTAATTTCTAAAAATATATATATAATTATAATTTTTTTAATAAAATTTTTAGTAAAAATGATACTTTCAAGTCTGATACTTAACTAAGAAACCAGGGGAGAATGTTGTTATCCATGGCTAGTAATATGCCATCGAAGTTCATACTCGGCCACGAGATATCAAGGATGGTTGAAGTTTTCAAAGCATGAAAATCAAACATTCATTCAAGTTTTAGTTCAGTAATTTTCCGAATTTGTTGTTGCTCTTCCTCGTCTTCCTTAGGCTTTTTTTTGAAAGAGGTAAGAATGATATAATTTTAGTAATGTCTTAATAAGTGGAAATATTATATGTTATTTAATGTTTGATTTTATTTTATTTTATAATATTTGTATTTTATTTGATTGGAATAATTTAAGAAACTGTGGTGGGAGTTTGATTTTATTTTGGTTATTGAGTCAAATCTCATATAGTGTCCGAATGCACACTTTTTATTTATTTATTTAAAAACTTAAATAAAATTCATAATTTTTTAGTTTATTAGAAGTGAATATCAAAGAGCTTTTTTTTTTTATACAATTTTCTTAACATTTATGTATTTATCTGGGTTTTCATGACATCAAAATGCTTCTATAAAAAAAAAATAATAATAAATCATCGTTGAGTAAAATTGAGATAGAATACTAAATAACCTCATTCATTATTCCTTTTTCACTAATACTTGTGTTCCAAAACAACGAAACATACTCTCAATAAAACATTTTTCCCGAAGTCAAATCCATTCTGGCGAGCAAACACCATTGCCTCTTTTAAGCACTTGGCTTCTTACATACAATACTGCACAACAAAAAATTAACATAGTGAGAAAATCAATGGATAATTTTCTTATAAACAAAAGATTCAAACTTGAATTTTTTTATTTTTTTTTTTTAAAAAAAAGGGTTTTAGTGGAAACTTTTTGACATGAAATTCAAAACTAAGTAGACATAAAGAGAGTTCATTTACGAGGAGATTCTAGGTAACTTTGTTTTTGGAAAAAATTGTTCTTTATAACAGTTTAAAGTATTTTTAACTTTTTGACGTCAATTGTCATCTTATACTATAAACCAAATTGTGAAAAAATAAATTTAACTTGTCCCCAAAAAAAAAAAAAAAAGAGAGAGAGAGAGAGTAAAGATAGATCATCTGACGTGTTGCAGTCTATTGTAGGGTCAATGGGGACACTGATATTAACGTGGCACAAGGTGGGAAGTTGCTTAGCTTTAGCAGCAATGACTTTGAAAGAAGCAGCAGCTTGCTTGAAACAAGTGCAAAGACCTTTGCATGTTGTTGGGTCACCCACAGCCAGATCGTTCAGTGATCCTACAGCAGCACAACAAGCAGGGCTGGGTGCTTTGGCCGGTCCGACTAGATATGACTGACAAGGCAGGACTCGTAATATGGCTTCACCACAGGTAATTGCAAGCACAGGACGAGCAGACACAGCCAACAACATCACCAACCCAAAAGCCAACAAGCCCTTGACACTCCTCTCCATTTTGAATCTGATATGAGCAATGTTGTTAATTGGTCAAGAAGAAGAAGAAGAAAAAGTACTAGACTATGTTTATATTGGTTATGGCTTTAGAACGTGTTTATGCACTCTATTTATAGCCACAAGTCCTTGGCTATACATGCAATAGTTTTGTAAACTTTATCAAAGAGATTACCACACAATAACAACGATACCCATGTAAAGGATTTGGCATTAATCATAAAAAAAAAACAAAAAACAAACAAACAAACAGAAGAAAAGAAAAGAAAAGAAGATATCCACCACAGGATCATTGTTATAACAACTACATTTATTAGATGTCAACGTGGGAAATAATATATAATTTGTTGATTTACTATAATTGTTATAATATTCTAACCATTTTGCTTTGGGGGGGGGGGTTTGCGGTTTCGATTCTGATGCTATTTTGAAAAAAACGTGGAAGATAATGATAATAAAAAATAAAAATCATATCATGAATGCACAAATTTCTCTGGGAGCATGGCGGATTTGACGTGAAGCTCTCTCTATCCATAAGCATTAGACCCTAAAGTTTCACATCATTTGCATAATGCTTTTCTAGTGAACGTTAAGAATCTGAATCAACCCCTTTTTGGAATTAATATAAATATGATCTAACGTATTAAGAGGGAATAACAATTAATTTGTTATCCTATATAAATTTAAAATCCACTTCCACCCATCCCAAAAATAACATCAATTACTATGGAGACTAATACGGTATGTGATCATTTTAAAGTCTAATTTTTATTCTTGATTAGTAAAAATTATTTTAATAAATATTTTGACAGTTAATTTATTTTTAAAAAAATATATATTTATATATTTTTTAAAAAATAAATATGTATTTATTTTAATTTAAAATTTATAACTATTATTTTTTTCTTTTCATATAATAAATTGTTGTCTTATTTAATATTTAATATTAAATATTATAATTATAAGATTATTAATACAAAAAATATGTCGTAAAATTTATTTTTTTTACGTATTTATTTTTCACACAATTATAATAATTTCTAATTTTTATGTTTTACATAATAAATTATAATATTTTAAAAAATCTTTTTATAATTATAAACAAATCGTAATAAGAAAACGTATTATTTTATTTTGATAAAAAGAAAGATAGACCCAACAATACTGACATTTTTCCTTAATGATTTTGCAACTAGAAACAGCACACGAAAGATGAAGCTGCTCACTGGCACACGCGCAAGAGTATCAATAAGATTCAAAAAACACCTCTACCAGAATCACGAAGGCTAAAGATTGAACAAAACAGAGAAATTCAAAAGCAAAATATAAGGAAGCAAGAGAAGCATTAAATTAATTATTGAATTTATTTATTTATATTTATTATTATTATTTTCTAAAGACCTAATTTAATATTTATCAATAACTTATTAATTTTTTTTAAAAAAAAAAGGAAAAAAGAAAGAAAAAAAGGAATTCTATTTAGACACCTACCAAAGAATCCATTCTCAAAAATAAACAACAATTGACCTCCAAAGCGACGGACCACAAGCGACCACGTCTAGAGTTATCCACGAATACCCTGGGAGGGCGTTTTCGTCATTTCCATCAGTCTCAAACCCACTTTAAATGGATGACTTCCTGAGGCCTGATTTCTTACAACGCACAGTTCTTCTGCAAATAGCTGTAAGAAGCAAATCGGTCTCTTTTCTCTACTTTATTTTATTATAGTTTTTTCTTCGTTTTTTTTTTAAATTAAAATTTTAGAATTTATTTATTAGATGATTTGGGAGTCTCCGTGTTTTGTTGATTTCGATTTGGAGATCGTCTGCTCATTTCAATTTTTGATTTTTGATTTTTCGGTTTTCGATCTTTCCGATTGATTGGAGAAAAAAGAGATCGTTGAGATCTATTCATTAAAAAAAGAATAAGAAAAAAGAGGGCGTTTTACCAGCTTGCTGTTATTGTGTTTTGTTTCCGAGACTGGAAAAAAGGAATGTGAAACGAAATGAAGTGATTGGATTTTTTCTAATTCGTCGAAATAATTTCTAGGTGGTAGGTTTCAAATGATTGTCTCCTGATCCAACATCTTTTTAATAATCATTGTCCAAGATAAGATTATCTTGTCTATTTGTTTTTTTTTTTTTGTTTTCTTTATTGTTTTTTGGGGTGTTAGGATCGTTTTATGGATTCTGAAAGTTTAATATTTGTTTTGATTTCACAGATGCAGATCTTTGTGAAAACTCTCACTGGCAAGACAATCACCCTTGAAGTTGAAAGTTCAGATACCATTGACAATGTCAAGGCCAAGATCCAGGATAAGGAGGGCATCCCACCAGACCAGCAGAGGTTGATCTTTGCTGGAAAGCAGCTTGAAGATGGCCGTACCCTTGCAGACTATAATATTCAGAAGGAGTCTACCCTTCATTTGGTGCTTCGTCTTCGTGGTGGAATGCAGATATTTGTGAAGACCCTCACTGGAAAGACAATCACCTTGGAAGTTGAAAGTTCTGACACTATTGACAATGTCAAAGCCAAGATTCAGGACAAGGAGGGCATCCCACCAGACCAGCAGAGGCTTATTTTTGCAGGAAAACAACTCGAGGATGGGCGTACCCTGGCAGATTATAACATTCAAAAGGAATCCACCTTGCACTTGGTGCTTCGTCTTCGTGGTGGAATGCAGATATTTGTGAAGACACTCACTGGAAAGACAATCACCTTGGAAGTTGAAAGTTCTGACACTATTGACAATGTCAAGGCAAAGATCCAAGACAAGGAGGGTATTCCACCAGATCAGCAGAGGTTGATTTTTGCTGGAAAGCAACTCGAGGATGGACGCACCCTTGCAGATTACAACATTCAGAAGGAGTCCACTCTTCATTTAGTCCTTCGGCTTCGCGGTGGTATGCAAATTTTTGTCAAGACACTTACTGGGAAGACAATCACCTTGGAAGTTGAAAGCTCTGATACCATTGACAATGTCAAGGCCAAGATCCAGGATAAGGAGGGTATCCCCCCAGATCAGCAGAGGCTGATCTTTGCTGGAAAGCAGTTGGAGGATGGACGCACCCTTGCAGACTACAACATCCAAAAGGAGTCTACCCTTCATTTGGTGCTTCGTCTTCGTGGTGGGATGCAGACATTTGTGAAGACCCTCACTGGAAAGGCTATGGAGAGTTCGGATACAATTGACAATGGGAAGGCAAAAAATCAAGACAAGGAGGGTATCCTACCAGATCAACAGAGGCTTATCTTTGCTGGGAAGCAGCTTGAGGATGGGAGGACCCTTGCTGATTATAGCATCCAGAAGGAGTCCTCCTTGCACCTTGTTGTACGCCTTCGTGGTCGTTAGTAGGTTGTGGGACTGTTTGCTTTCTGTTTCCTGTTGTGTTTGATGTGATGGCCAATGTTAATGGTCTTGAATAAGTGCTATGAACTCTCATGGTCATGCTGTTGTGGTTTGTGGCTTCTCCTTCTATGCTCTTAAGACCTTGGATAAAGGTCTTTTTGCAGCTTCTTAGACAGTTAAATTGTCTTCTATTGGGTCACTTGTCATTTATGTTAATAAGTGCAGTTTATTTCAATTATGTGTTTGTTAGGTTGTGATGATCAACTTCAAGATGATGTCACAATTGAGGAAGAATAAGGTGACAAATTATATATGGACGGAAAGATAGCTCTTCCAAATACTTGCTTTTTGGGTGGTACATGATGTTACTGATGTGTTTCCTTTCGGTTCCAATGTCTTATTATGAGAGATGGTTGCCTTGTGCAAAGCAGGATCATTTTGTGCCACTAGGAAGGAGCCGTAACAGTTGCTGGGTTCAATTGGTTTTCATTTGGTATTAATCTTTGCTTTCATGACTTCTGTTTTTGTCCCACAACACAGGGGCAACGGTTTTGGGGGATTGTGTTAACTTGCAGAAATCAACGATTCAGTATATTTAGACCCATTCTTAGCATTACTACAGACATTTACCCAAACTATAGACAAGGAAACTATGAAACAAACTGGTGAGAAAGCAATAGTGTTTCTCACTTCTCAGAATGTACCATCATCCAACTAACGTAATTTTAGTTTCTTAGCATACAGATAGGACAACTTGTCTTGCTGCATCATTTTAGCTTGCAGCCTTCAGATGCTTAAGCCTGCACTACGTCTTGCAGCAGAAAAAGTTCAGCTACAACACCAAGAGGATGAATACGCAACTTTTTGAAAATCTACTGCTCTATTTGGATTGGTAACAGTGACATCCTCTTCTCTGCAGACAAATCCTTGTCTTCAGAGTACATTACCTCACATTGCGAGGCTCTTAGCTAAAGCCTAGGTTCATAGCGGGCACAGCAACAGGAACCTTTGGTAATTTCCCCTTTGCTGCGAAGAGATGGATCATATCTTGAATTCCTGTGAATGCCACTAAGAATTCTGCTGCATCAACAGGGATTAACACCTTCTTAACTGCTAACTCCAATGCCTTATACCTGATAAGCATTCATAGAAATTTTCTGCAGTCAGCAGTAATAACATTTTTTTCGGATTAAAAAAAAAACATTTTTGAATTTATTCAAGAGATTAAAGTGAAGAGAAAAGCAGATGAAAAGAGAAAAGGGGGAATAAAACAAAAGGACATGACAGAAATCTCACTAAATTTGATTCTGTCACACATTTTGTAGGGTAGTGAAGTAAAAACTTTAAACTGTCTAAAGAACCTGATGTATATACGCAAAAAGGGAGAAAAAAAATGTGGACCTGAGTTGATTGGCCTTTATGATGACACTTTCAATCTTCTTGAACTCAGCCTGAATGCAACTCAATGTAGCAGCACCTGATCGATTATGATTGACAGGAGCAAAGGGAAGGTGAAGGACACATGTGGCCCGAAGCTCAGACATTTCTCCATCAATTATAGCCTCTTCAATGCTTATTTCATGTATAAGCTGAGAAAGGAGCTTATCAATCTTGTTGGAGTTAGATCGAGATGCTGACAATGAGGATGAAAAGGAGCAGGCCAAGCCACGGAGAAGGTCCAGAATAGTAGAGGGCCGCCAATCCCCAAGCCATGCCAGGGCCGCTAGCTCAGCTGGTGGGGCCCATTTAGGCATGAGGAGCTGGGCAGCATCCTTCAACCTGGTTGGGACCATGGCATGGTTGTAATGGGCATGGTATCTCTTCAGTTGCATCTCAATTAGCTCCTCAAAATTCCATTTGAACTTCAGTTGCTTCTCTAGTCTTGCTACTCTAGTCTTCTGTGCCTGTATCCACAAACCATACTTCCTCCATGATAGTTCTTTACCTGATAACCATATTATTTGTCAGCTTGAGAGGAGACTTACAGAAAAATTGAGCACACAGACAGTCATAGATAACTCTATATATGTATTAGAACACACACCTTTATAAAATGCAAGAGCATCTAATACAATTATATACAGCCACAAAGAATTTTTCAGTAGAGAATCTGGAGATATTCTGCTATATCATTATGAGAATGGCTAACACTTCTTACAAAGGAATGGACTACGATTTTCAACTTGCAGGTTTAAGGTTTAATTGCAATTGAAAGCAGGTGGGGATGTCATAAAGAGCTATCTTTTGTGAAACCTAAGGTCGGTAGGCCTGCCAGAAGACTCAAAAAGAATAACAAGGTTTCAACAGATGTTTTCTTTAACTAACTTGGCTCAAAGGAATAACCATGCAGTATAATTAATTTTCTTTTGCCTACATTTCAGCAAAGAAGAAACTTGTTCTTATGTATGCTGGCATAATCAGGGAAGCGCTAACCTTTTTAGGCACATCTGCATTTCATGAGAAGTAGAACTGCATAAAGCTTTCACCTGTTGGGCTCAATTAGAAGTCATGGAGGACCAATGTTCATTTCACTAAAGATGCTTACTCTCCATTGTCACCAATCAATGCATTCATATCAATCAACTGCATCATTTTGGAATTCTATAACAGAAATTGATTCCAATTTTCACATAGGGTCCAATGTAACATCAGATTTCATGGATCTCAGTGGACCTTTATTATTGATTTCATATATCAAGTGAAAAATAAAGAGCTCAAAACAATGACTAATATTGGACGTTAAATCATATAAGAACACCGATTACATTCAATGCTTATATTCTATTCCACAAACGGAATCAAATAAAGGGGCTTTTACCTTTTCTGCTTGTCTGCCGAGTGTGGCAAGTCATACACTGTGCATTATCATCCATATCTTCAACATCATAATCATCAAATACCCTTTTTTTGATGCCTTTCCTTGCCATTCCTCCGACTTCTGGTTGGTTCCCACAGTGATCCCCTTCAAAGAAATTCCTGGAAGAAAAGGAAATTTGGAACTGTTGTTCTGTTATCCCAAAATTTTAATTTTTCTTTTGCTTTCTTAGCAAACAAACAGGTCAATTCTTCAATGCAAATGCATCAATTTTGACATAAAGTAAAAGAAAGCAATAACTTGGGGCCCCAACAGCTAATTCGAATGATTCAACACTTAAATATCGAAAAGGAAGAAACTTTCTTTTCCGCGATTTTCTCATCAACAAAACAAGAGTAAATTCAACGTTTCCAACTTACAGTTCTTTATATTGTGATCCTAACAAGAAAAATAAGAAACCACTACAACTGCTTTCACAGTTTCTAAGATCCCATTTCTTTTGCACAATCCATATCGAAAAGATGATATTCTTTTTTCCTCAATAACCCTAATCCTAATTTCCTTTCCCTTGTTTTCCAGGCATCCAAACAAAGAATGTGACTTCACACTTGACTTTCCAGCAAGAAAGGAAAGGAAAACGAAACGTGGGTACCTTTCCAAACTTCTGAGATAGTAATAACTTTCACGAAAACATTTTTCTATCACTTTCTTTCTTCTTTTCCTCTGGAACCATACAGAGCATTGCTCAATAGCTATATGCACGCACAATTTATATGCAAGTTTACGAATTACGAATTTGCACAACAAAGAAGAAGAAGAAGAAGAAGGTTATGGAGCTTACGAGAGACAAGGTGATGGCATCGTCTCCATTGTACTTTCTTTTGCAACAGCTTCTCGCGTTGATGGCTGCTTTCTTGGACTTCCTCTCTTCTTTCTTCTGTTTTCTATATATATAAAATATTCTTTGGTCCGTTTTTCAATATATTTGAAAACTGGAAATAATTCGGTAATTGGGTGGGAGTTTATAGTCAAATGACCCCAATATTTAGCAATTTATAAATATTGTAAACAAGAGAAATTATGAAAAATTTACTTTTTTTATGTAGTTAATAATTCAATAATTGTTTTAATTAATAAAAAATAAATATATTTTTATTTTCAAGTGGTGGAATTGTTTTCTTTCTGTTTTCCCAATTTTTTAATTTTTGATTTTGAGGTAAAACAAGGCTTAGTACAAGATTTCAAGAGGTTGATTGATCAATGGCAATACATAAGTTTGTTTGTTTTTTTTTTTTTTTTATATGGGCTTTGCATTGGGTTTCTAAGCCCAATATTTTTTTAAAGCAAATGCTTTAAACACTCTAAATCTTTTTTATTTTTTTTCTTCTTCTTATTACTAAACAAATCCTTTCAACAACCATTATATGCAAAAGCAAACTCATGTCTAATGAAAGCATATACAAGAAAATCAAGGTCATGGGTTAGTTCTTGCTTGGCAAAGGTGTATTTAGTAGCTGAATCTAGAGTTGTAATTGAGAGTATACAAGGGTGTGTGCCTAGCACCTATTAGCAAGCTAATTTCACATAGAATTGTCAGTGATCTGTTGCAGCAAAGGTGGCAAGTTCATATGTGCCATGTTTCAGAGAAGGTAAAATCGAGCTGTGGATTGGTTGGCCAATTACGCTTTGTCTTTAGATTGGCACTTTCATATGCTGTCTTACCTAGAGTTCATCAGCTCTTATGGGAGGATTTGACTGGGGCCCATTGGTCCCCTGGAGTAGCTTTCTAGTTTAATGGTTGAGCTGAAATGGCTGACAAGAAGGCCAGCTTAACAGAAAGAAGCCAACCGACCGACTGAAACCAATCTCCAGCTCTGGTATGTCATTCGTCAAAATTAAAAAGAAACCAGCACCATCTATAACGATCAAACCTTGGATGCTTTAAGTATTGGTTGAGACAAAACAGGTCAGGCCATGCAAAATAACAGGAAGAATGACTTTGCAACAGTATCAAACTTGCTAGTATATGAAGCAATTGTGGCAGTGCACACATCTGTTTACACAAAGCATTTAACCATCAAACATACATTTCCATTTACACATTTACAATTCCAGTCTGCAGCCCCTGATCGGTGACCAGATATAGACTAATAACCATCAAACATACATTTCCATTTACATATTTACAATTCCAGTCTGCGGCCCCTGACCACAGACTATGGTGACCAGATATAGACTGATAACTTACCTAACTGTAGCCATGGGAGCACCATCTTTGAAAAGAATATTTGCAACTGGTGGTGGAAGCCAAGCTGCATTATTGCCAGCCTGGTTTTCCTGGTCACCTGATCTATGCCCCTTTTTAAATTTAGTGCCTACTCTTCTTCCAATAGATATGCTAAGCTTCATGGCAGTGAATAAACTCAATGCAATTGCAAAGGGCCTTACAGACCAGTGAAAATCCTCAACATGTTGATACTTCTCTACCACTCCAGGACAAGTATCAAATGAGACTAGTTCTACTTCAGCTGGATCTGCCAGGAAGCTATTGGATTTGTCTCCAAAAACAAGCCTTCCAGGGAAGCTCACTAGAAGACACCCATTTGGAAATACTTGTGAAATCCTTCCTGTGGCCCATCCTCCTCCCCTCTTATCAGGCCATTCAAACCTGGGAGTACTCACTTTTCCCTTGAGCCTGACAAACTGCCCAACATAATAAGCTTTAGTAATTTCTAGCTCAGAAGTGTTTCCTCTCCAGAGGGTCTCCAACCCTACAAATCCAACTGCCACATTTCCATCACGCTGCACAGAGTGTAGAATCCCCACACGAGAATGCTTTCTGTTTTCTTCTTTAAGGCACACCCAATCTCCCGCTGCAAATCCAGATGCAACCCTCTCAAATGTTGACTCCTGAACTCTCATAGAATTCTGCATTCCAGCAATTTTCACTAGAACAAAGCCATTTTTATCATGACAACCATCCAGAGCAATTACAGTTCCTTTAGGAACATCCATTGTTTGAGGTTTAAGTGGCTTTCTTAAACGAACTGTGTCACCAACTTGAAGGTGATCCTTTGAGAGATACCATGAGGTATAGCCACTGCTGGCACTTGATTTTTCCACAAGTCCTCTGCTATCATTGCCAATCCATCCCCCATCACTATCAACAGCATTCTGCGAGCTGCAAGAACAAAATGCTACTGAAATTCAATGAATAATGGAAGGCAAGAAAATCTAAGTGAGCAAGGCGTTTCATTTCCATCTCTTCTTACAACAAAGAATATTGCTTCATTAATGTCCTGAGCTAATAATGCACTGCTAAGAATTCTACTGCTTAGTTGAAGTTCAATGTTAGCTTAAAGGATGCAATAAAGTAGCATACAATTCAACTTGAACAAATCAAACAATAAGCAAGTATGTTATCAGCCCAAAGACAAATCATTTATAAATAGGAAGAGACTACTAAAATGAACACAGCATTATAGAACAAGCTCAAAGTCATATTAGCCCACCTTGTTTTTGAGACACGGAGACATTTACCCTAACAGAGTTCTTATTCAAGTAGCACACACTAGATTTTTAAAAAGTGGGCTTAAATAAACATGAAGTAAGCCACCACATTTGTAATTCCACAAACAAAACATATGATTCCTTTACAGAGCATCTTTGGCCCTTTTGAAAATCTATAATAAGGTCTATTTATGTGCCCTAAATTGGCAAACACATTGCCAATGCGACAAGCCAACAATAAAGGTATATCAAGTTCATCCTTCAAATAGTTGGCTTTCAGAGAGAGACCAGAGAGAACATCTTAAACAAACAAATAAACTTGCCACTCAAACTTGAGGATGTAGATGTACTCACAAAAAAACTTGGCATAATACTATTGAAAATAGATATGTACTTCATTCTTAGAACAAAATATAAGAATTACCTTTCCAATGCATTCAAAATATCTGGCATTAAAGGTCTATTACGGAGATCATACTCAAAGCAGCCACTGAGTACACTCTCTAAAGCAAAAGGTAGGCCACTTGGAATCTGTGGTTTTTCTCGCTTGATCACAACTGAGTGATATATTTCTTCAATTGATTTCCCAAACCAAGGCTGAACGCCAGTCAACATTTCCACTATGCTACAACCAAATCCCCATGAATCAGTCTCCATAGACAGAGGGCCTCTCAGTTCTGGTTCCCACTGTTCTGGGGCCATGTAGTTTGGAGTTCCAAGTCTCAGTGCCATATCCGAATTCAACCAAGGGAACCCAAGAAGTAGATAAGGGATACCAAAATCTCCAAGAACCAATCGATCGTGTTCATCCAGAAGAAAGTTAGAAGGCTTAAGATTCAGTATGACAGATCCAATTGAGTGCAACTCTATGATTCCTTTTGCCAAATTGATACCATGCCTGGATATGTAAGCAGTTCCCTTGAACAATTCTCATTGTATTAAATACTAACTACTTTCAACATAACAATAGATTTCTAAAACAATTACCTCAAAATATCTAACAATGGATATTTGCCCCCTCTAAGCCAAGCCATTCGATCAGCAACAGATCCCTTGTAAAATTTCATAGCAATGCATATCTGACAAAAAGAAATTAGTCATAGATCGTAATTGAGTTCTGATTTGGAAATAAAAGGTATGGAAAATATTAAGGAAGCCCACGATCACAAAGATTAAAAAGATTATGAGCCAAGAGGAACACCAAATTTAGACAAGAAAGTCACCTTTCCATCCATAACTGAGATACCAGGCAACCAACAAACACCTTGAATTTCTCGGAACTTAAAAAATAAACCTTCAAATTTCTCCACAAAAGTTTGTGTGAGGTCCTCCTTCAACGGATGCAACATCTTAACAGCCACTTCATGATACTCCTCAAAATCAACACCTGACTGGTGGCATGTTGCCAACCAAACATCACCAAATATGCCTCGTCCAATCCTATGCTTTAGTTTCAGTTTAGCCGGATCAATGTATGGCTTAGTGCAGGTAGTTGTAGCCGCAACTGTTTTGAGGTGGTCAGGATCTCCATCAAAAAGCTCATACTCAAAGGATGCAGCTGGCTCAGGAACTCTAATCTGTTGGGCCATTTCTCCTGAAAGTTTGGAAACCAAAAAGTACGTGAACCCATATATGTCCCAAGTTGCATGATTCCAACAAAAACTTACACTGAAGCAAAATACTAAAAGCCATGAAACCTAACACCACCATGTCTCAAACTCTCTCATGGAATACTTAAAAACCAAGCACGCCAAGACATGACCCTATTAAACACAATCAACTGAACTTTTCCCAAGCTTTTCATGATCTACAAGTTTGTGTTACCTACACACAGTCAGGTACTTCCATGCACATCATACAATCCAACCAGTCCTCCCTCAGCATCTCGAGCACAAAAACAAGAAATAAAAATTCTATAAAAAAAAAACAAAAAAGGGTCTATAATTTATCACCAAGAACACAGGTATTTGGAATTTATATCGATTGATCAACATTTTCCCATTTAAACCTTAAGTGGTTTTCAAATTACCATACCAATAAAACGTGATTTAGCCACAAAGATTAACCAAAAAAAAAATCACAACCAAATAAATAAATAAATAAAAGATGAAAGTTAAACAAAGTTGAGTGGAGACATACACAAGTTAGTAGAAATAAAATAATAATAATAATAAAAAGCATAAAAATTGTTTATTAAAAAAAATCAAAAAGCCTAGAAAATGAAAATGAAAGTACCTTTAGCAAGCTGAGCTTCCACCGATCAGGAGACTAGACGTTGTAGAGAGAGAGAGAGAGAGAGAGAGACGTGTGGAGAGGAGAGGAGTCCGGAGAGTTGTGGAAGATTGGGTAAAACATAAAACGCCATCGTTTATGTGAAGGAGCTTTGCTTAAAACGGTGTCGTTTACACAATAACTGGCCCTTACTTCCCAATATATTTAAATTTACCCTCTTAACCTTCATTGCTCCTTCTATTTCTCTCAAACCCACCACTGTCACTTTCAGAGACAGTGTAACCCTAAAACCCTAAGCCAAAGATTTCCATTAAAAAGCAGCCTTATCAACATCTATACATACATAGAAATTGTATGTACATACGCAAATATTTAGATCTCTCTGCTGATTCTTGAGAGAGAGAGAGAGAGAGAGAGAAGAGGAAGAATGTGGAACGGCAATAACGGAGATGCGCTTCTTGCCCCGCCGGGGACGACCGGTCCGTCGGTACCGCCGCCGCCTCCCCCTCATCCACCGGCGCAGCCTTCGTACACGGTGATTGGTTCTGCCGCTCCGCAAGCTCCGCCTACCCCGGCCGATGCGGAGGCGATGTTGGAGGAGAAAGCGCGGAAGTGGCAGCAGCTGAATACCAAGCGGTACAGCGATAAGAGGAAGTTTGGTTTCGTGGAGGCGCAGAAGGAGGACATGCCGCCTGAGCATGTCAGGAAGATCATTAGGTAAGTGTTTTGATCTAGTTACGGTGTTTTTGGCGTTGGTTTTTTTTTTTGTGATTTCTTTTGTATTTTTTTTCTCGGCTTTGAATGCTAATTGATGAGTGTTTGGACTTCTTTTGGCGTATGTTTTTTAGTTGGGTTTGTGGGTTTTGTTTTTGTGATTTCTGTTTTTCTCGGATTCGATCATTTTTGGTTTTAATATAGTGGGTTTTCTCCTGAAAATGGTCATTTCTTGCATTCAGTTGACGAATGCACTGGAAAATTGATATTTTTTTTACTTTCTCTGATGATTATCTGTGCTTATGAACTTTGGGATTAGCTTTTGGTTTTAGGTTGAAGGAGCCTGTAGTGTGTTCTGAATGTTGATGTTATGATAAGCGGTTCCTTATTAACGAGCTTTGTTGTTTTTCCTTTTTTTTGTTTTTTTTTTGTTGGTTACTCTGAGTCTTCCGGATTGGTGCTGAAGTTATTGTTCGTTTGTTTGGTGCATAAATCCTCTGGATGAGAAGTGCCGGACATATGGGAGTTTTCTGAATTACTTTAGGTGTCTTAGCATCATTTTGTGACATGGTAGTAGGTAATTTTGAATGTTTTGAAATTGGGGTGCATGTGATTTTCTTGACTGCCATTTTTCAAGTGAATGCATATTGTTGGAAACAATTATCTTGTGGGATCAAATTTCCAAATTTCCTCTCATCTGCTTTCTGACAGAGATCATGGGGATATGTCTTCCAAGAAATTTCGTCATGATAAACGTGTATACCTTGGAGCTCTTAAATTCATTCCCCATGCAGTCTACAAGCTCCTTGAAAATATGCCAATGCCATGGGAGCAAGTTCGTGATGTAAAAGTTTTGTATCATATAACTGGAGCAATCACTTTTGTGAATGAGATTCCATGGGTTGTTGAACCTATTTACCTAGCTCAGGTATGCTGCTTCCTTCTCTGTAGGAATGTGAGAATGCAATTTATGAAATACATATGATCCTCACTCATGTTTACTTTACAATTGTAACACTCTACCGATAATTAATGTCTCTTTCCAGTGGGGTACAATGTGGATTATGATGCGAAGAGAGAAGAGGGATCGACGACATTTCAAGAGAATGAGATTTCCACCATTTGATGATGAGGAACCTCCATTAGATTATGCTGATAATCTGTTAGATGTTGATCCTTTAGAGCCTATCCAACTAGAGCTAGATGAAGAAGAAGACTCTGCTGTATATACTTGGTTTTATGATCATAAGCCTCTTGTCAAAACAAAGCTTATAAATGGTCCAAGTTATAGGAAGTGGCATCTCTCCCTTCCAATCATGGCAACACTTCACAGGCTGGCGGGGCAGCTCCTCTCTGACCTAATTGATCGCAACTATTTCTACTTGTTTGATATGGAGTCTTTCTTTACTGCTAAAGCACTGAACATGTGCATACCTGGTGAGTATCATGCTTTTAGGGTCTTTTCTGTCTTTTTATATTCTTGTGTTGTGCCTGTGGTACAACCTCAATTTGGGATCCATTCTTGTTATACCCAAATTCTTCTGTCCATAGAATGACGTTGCTTGTCAGGAAGATGCCAAAGAAATATTGTGCATCTTAGGAGCACCTGGCTTAAATTTGGAATTAAGGCATTGTTGTTGTTGTTACATGTTATGAGCATTATTTTTTTGCTTGGCATTACTTTCTTCATTTGTGATTGTTAGGGGAAAGTGCATTTTCATATGGGAACTTGAGGTGTTATGATGCTCTTCATTGTTTGTGATTTGAAATGCCCAGCTTATACTGGCATTAGTTTGCCTGATCTAAAATTTAAACTTGGACAAGTCCTTAAGTGACATGGAGGAACAAATTCTAGTAAATTTCTTCTAAGAAGAAATTCCTAATGGATTTTATTGGCAGCTTTGTATTCATAAGAAGCTGTGGATTCTCTGTTCTTAAATCCCTAGTACAATCCTTTATATGTTTCTTAAACAAAACTGCATGTTCTATGTCAGGTGGACCTAAGTTTGAACCTTTGTATCGCGACATGGAGAAAGGGGATGAAGACTGGAATGAATTCAATGATATTAACAAACTCATTATTCGGTCACCTCTGAGGACTGAGTACAGAATAGCATTCCCACACCTTTATAACAACAGGCCTAGGAAGGTGAAACTTGGTGTATATCACACTCCGCTGATCATGTTTATAAAGGCTGAGGATCCTGATTTGCCTGCTTTCTATTTTGATCCTTTACTTCACCCCATCACCTCCATTAATAAGGAACGCCGGGAAAAGAAGGTTCGTGATGATGAGGATGATGATGATTTCTTTTTGCCTGAGGGTGTGGAACCTTTGCTGCAGGAAACTCAGCTTTATACAGACACCACAGCTGCTGGAATTTCCCTGTTGTTTGCTCCACGGCCTTTTAATATGAGATCTGGTCGGATGCGACGGGCAGAAGACATACCTCTTGTATCTGAGTGGTACAAGGAGCACTGGTAAGATTTTAACTCTTCTTGCATGGCTAACATTTGTAATTCTATGTATACATCATACCTAAACTCATTTGTTATTTGGTTTTACCCTTGCAGTCCTCCTACATATCCAGTCAAAGTCCGGGTCAGCTACCAGAAACTGTTGAAATGCTTTGTGTTGAACGAGCTTCATCATAGACCACCAAAAGCTCAAAAGAAGAAACACTTGTTTCGGTCTCTAGCAGCAACCAAGTTCTTCCAATCAACTGAACTTGATTGGGCTGAAGCCGGTCTCCAAGTTTGTAGGCAGGGGTACAACATGCTGAATCTGTTGATACACAGAAAAAACTTAAATTACCTTCATCTTGACTACAATTTCAACTTGAAGCCTGTGAAGACTCTAACTACAAAAGAACGCAAGAAGTCAAGGTTTGGCAATGCTTTTCATCTCTGTCGTGAAATTCTGCGTCTGACAAAGCTTGTTGTTGATGCCAACATCCAGTTTCGGTTGGGCAATGTAGATGCATTCCAGCTGGCTGATGGTCTGCAATACATATTTTCCCACGTGGGTCAGTTGACTGGAATGTACCGATACAAGTACAGGCTGATGCGACAAATAAGGATGTGCAAAGATCTGAAGCACTTGATTTATTATCGCTTCAATACTGGTCCTGTGGGGAAAGGACCTGGATGTGGGTTTTGGGCACCTATGTGGAGGGTATGGTTGTTTTTCCTTCGTGGCATAGTGCCTCTTTTAGAACGATGGTTGGGAAATCTTCTTGCACGCCAGTTTGAAGGGCGCCATTCAAAAGGAACTGCCAAGACAGTGACTAAGCAACGTGTTGAGAGCCACTTTGATTTGGAGCTTCGTGCTGCTGTTATGCACGATGTTCTCGATGCCATGCCAGGTGAGCACCTTTCCTCTAGTACTAAATTAGTGTGTGCCCTATCTTTTGTTTAGGTACCTTTTATTATTATAGACAAGTGAGATGTCTGATAATGTGATACTAACACTGCAGAGGGCATTAAGCAAAATAAAGCTAGAACTATACTGCAACACCTCAGTGAAGCTTGGCGCTGTTGGAAAGCAAACATTCCTTGGAAGGTTCCTGGTTTGCCAGTTCCAATAGAAAATATGATTTTACGGTATGTAAAGTCAAAAGCAGATTGGTGGACAAATGTTGCTCACTATAACCGTGAACGTATAAGAAGAGGTGCTACCGTTGATAAGACAGTTTGCCGGAAAAATCTTGGAAGATTGACTCGTCTTTGGCTAAAGGCAGAACAGGTAATCTGCCATTCTCAAATTTTCTCTTGAAATTCTGGCTCTCACACTGGGCACATTGGAAGCTGTTTTGCTTAAATGCATTCATGATGCAGGGCAGATTGAAAAGATATGGGTAAAGTTGCATTCATTTGACCCTTTCTTAGACCCACAATGCAGGAACCTCATGCACTGGGACACCCTTTTAATGATCAGCGTATTCATTCTAATGTGTTTTAACCATTTTGTGTCCCTGGCAGGAACGTCAACATAATTATTTGAAAGATGGTCCATATGTCACCCCAGAAGAAGCAGTTGCTATTTATACAACAACTGTTCATTGGTTGGAGTCCAGAAAGTTTGCCCCAATTCCATTCCCACCGTTGTCATACAAGCATGACACAAAGCTACTTATCCTGGCTCTGGAGCGGTTGAAGGAATCATATAGTGTGGCTGTGAGACTAAACCAATTACAGAGAGAAGAACTGGGTCTTATTGAACAAGCTTATGATAATCCGCATGAGGCCTTGTCAAGGATTAAGCGTCACCTGCTCACACAGCGTGCCTTCAAAGAAGTAAGTTGAATGCTGAGAGAAAGTTGGGCTTTGACATTTGACACCACTCCTTTCTCTGCCAGTCTACTGTAATTGTAATCTGAATTCATGTTCACTTATTAATTCATTCTTCCTTTTTTTCTTTTCAGGTTGGCATAGAGTTCATGGATTTGTACAGTGCTCTGATTCCAGTATATGAAATTGAACCTCTTGAAAAAATAACAGATGCCTATCTTGACCAGTATCTGTGGTATGAAGGTGACAAGCGGCACCTCTTTCCAAACTGGATTAAGCCTGCAGATTCTGAGCCTCCACCACTACTAGTTTATAAATGGTGTCAGGGTATAAACAATCTTCAGGGCATTTGGGACACAAGTGAGGGACAGTGTGTGGTGATGCTTCAGACAAAATTCGAGAAATTCTTTGAGAAGATTGATTTGACAATGTTAAATAGGTAACTTATGTTTATTGTTTTTTCCTGGATATATAATAAGCCCGAGTTTTCAATTTTGAGTTCACTTTTCTTACCCTGTAATTTTTCAGGCTTCTACGTTTGGTTCTGGACCACAACATTGCTGATTATGTCACTGCCAAGAATAATGTTGTGTTATCCTACAAAGATATGAGCCACACGAACTCATATGGCTTGATACGTGGACTTCAGTTTGCCTCATTTGTTGTGCAGTATTATGGACTTGTTCTGGATCTGCTGCTTCTTGGCCTGACTCGAGCAAGTGAGATTGCTGGTCCACCACAAATGCCAAATGAATTTATGACTTTTTGGGACACAAAAGTTGAGACACGGCATCCAATTCGGTTATACTCTAGGTACATTGACAAAGTGCATATACTGTTTCGCTTTACCCATGACGAGGCACGTGACCTTATCCAGCGGTATCTTACTGAACATCCTGACCCCAACAATGAAAACATGGTTGGATACCAAAACAAGAAATGTTGGCCAAGAGATGCAAGGATGAGGCTCATGAAACATGATGGTATGTATATTTCTCAAGTATATGTTATAGTGTCAATTTCTCTAGGTGATTTTCATTTCATTCAAGTAACAAGTTTCTCTCTCATTTCCAGTAAATCTTGGAAGGAGTGTTTTCTGGGATATGAAGAACCGTCTCCCTCGAAGCATCACAACTTTGGAATGGGAGAACAACTTTGTTTCTGTTTACAGCAAGGACAATCCTAACTTACTCTTTAGCATGTATGTCTTTCTCTGCACATGAATTTTCTTGTCTTCCATTGGACAATCAACATTCTTGAACAATCTGGTGGCCAGATAAATGATGCATTTTTCTTTAACATTCTTCTGTGCAGGTGCGGCTTTGAGGTCCGGATTCTTCCTAAAATAAGAATGACACAAGAAGCATTCAGCAATACAAGAGACGGGGTTTGGAATTTGCAGAATGAGCAGACCAAGGAGCGGACTGCAGTTGCTTTCCTGCGGGTTGATGATGAACACATGAAGGTGTTTGAGAATCGTGTGAGGCAGATTCTCATGTCTTCAGGGTCAACTACTTTCACCAAGATTGTCAACAAGTGGAATACAGCTCTGATAGGCACGGACATTTCACCTTCTTGGTTTTGATATTTAAGTTCTGTTCCCCTGTTGCAGTACTAAATTTTCTTTCTATTTCCCCTTTGTGTCAATAGGTCTAATGACTTATTTCCGGGAGGCAACTGTGCATACTCAAGAGCTGTTAGATTTATTAGTAAAATGTGAAAACAAAATTCAAACTCGCATCAAAATTGGGTTAAACTCGAAAATGCCAAGCAGGTAATTATTTTTGTTAAGTTATCTAAGTTAATTTTTAGCTAGATATCTTGGTTGAAAAGGTGTTCTGAGTCTAAATTATCTTCAGATTTCCTCCCGTTATCTTCTATACTCCAAAAGAAATTGGAGGACTGGGCATGTTATCAATGGGTCACATATTGATTCCCCAAAGTGACCTTAGATATAGTCAGCAGACAGATGTTGGTGTAACGCACTTCAGGAGTGGAATGAGTCATGAAGAGGACCAGCTGATTCCAAATCTATATCGCTATATTCAGGTAAGTAGAAATTCCCTTTTTTTTAAGTAAATGTGTGCGTCATGTTGTCATCTTTTCTGTTTAATTTTCATATGCTGATCTTGTTACTGATTTGTCAACAGCCATGGGAAAGTGAGTTCATTGACTCACAGCGTGTCTGGGCAGAATACGCTTTGAAGAGGCAGGAAGCACAGGCACAAAATAGGCGCTTAACCCTTGAAGATTTGGAAGTAAGCTTTTGTCTTGTCTCCTTTGCTTTTATAAATTTCATGTAGCTTAGGCTTGGTTTCCGATCATCATGCTTTAAGGAATTTCTTTGAGGCTTTGGCTACCATGCAGTTTCATGAGAAAATATTATTTGGACTTATTGTCATATTTTAACTTTCTTCTTCTACGTGTGGGTGTAAGCATGTTGCAGGTGTTTTTTTTTGGGGGGGGGAGGGGGAGGGGAGGAAAGGGGTAATGAGGCAGTGATATAATGTTTCTTGAGCTATTTAATGAATATGCTGACTGGCTTTTCCCGTTCCATTGACAGGATTCATGGGATAGGGAATTCCATCGTATTAATACATTGTTTCAGAAAGACCGTCACACTTTAGCTTATGACAAGGGATGGAGAGTGCGCACAGACTTCAAGCAGTATCAGGTTTTAAAACAAAATCCTTTCTGGTGGACGCATCAGAGGCATGATGGAAAACTGTGGAACTTGAACAACTATCGGACAGATGTCATCCAAGCTCTTGGTGGTGTTGAGGGAATTCTTGAGCATACATTATTCAAAGGAACATAGTAAGTTTGTTGATGTTTTTTCTTTATTATAATCTGCTCTCATTAGGCATACCATAGATCATATCCTTATTATTATTGTTTTCTCTATTATATTATACTCTCACCAGGGGAAAAGATGAGAGTTGTGAAACTTTTGCAGAGGTTGACCTCTTATATGGATTACCTTAATTTTAGGGGCAGATTACTGTTTTCTGATAACAGAAATGCCTTACCTGGCAATTGAATATCTAATCTTTTTGAAAATTCAATATGGCTATTGACATCATTCACATTTCTCTCATTTTCGATTTTCATGGTGTGTATTTGTGATTGCATGTTTCTACACTAGAATAGAAACATTTAACTACTTTTCTTTTCAATGAAATTCAGTTTTCCAACCTGGGAGGGTCTCTTTTGGGAGAAGGCATCTGGCTTTGAGGAGTCAATGAAATACAAGAAGCTCACTAATGCTCAGAGATCTGGTCTCAATCAAATTCCTAACCGTAGATTTACTCTTTGGTGGTCACCTACTATAAATCGAGCCAATGTTTATGTGGGTTTCCAAGTGCAGCTGGATCTAACAGGAATCTTCATGCATGGAAAGATTCCAACCTTGAAGATTTCGCTGATTCAGATATTCCGTGCTCACTTATGGCAAAAGATTCATGAGAGTGTTGTCATGGATCTCTGTCAGGTCTTAGATCAGGAGCTTGATGCTTTGGAAATAGAAACCGTGCAGAAGGAAACGATCCATCCTAGAAAGAGTTACAAGATGAACAGCTCCTGTGCAGATGTTCTCCTCTTTGCTGCCCATAGGTGGCCTATGTCAAAGCCTAGTCTTGTAGCTGAGTCTAAAGATGTTTTTGATCAGAAAGCAAGCAATAAGTACTGGATAGATGTACAGCTCCGGTGGGGTGACTATGACTCTCATGATATTGAGCGTTATACCCGGGCCAAGTTTATGGATTACACAACAGACAACATGTCTATATATCCATCACCAACTGGTATTTTCCTCCTCCAATATTTTCCTTTTATTGATTTATCATTTTTCCTTTTTCTGTGTATATATACATATAAGTTTTTCTGAGGAAGTCCTTTTTGTGTACTTGGTATCAAATGTTTCATACTTTTTTCTGCACAGGGGTGATGATTGGGATTGATCTGGCATACAATTTGCATTCTGCTTTTGGCAATTGGTTTCCAGGGTCCAAACCTCTGCTTGCCCAGGCTATGAATAAGATAATGAAGGTAATGCTTAATAATTTGTGGACTTCATTAGATGACCCTCAGTAACTCGTTTCTTGATTGTCAGTTGACGAAATAGCAATAATGTCTGATTCTTGCAAATTGCATTTTGTTTTGTGCAGTCAAACCCAGCTTTATATGTCCTGAGGGAGCGCATAAGGAAAGGTTTGCAGTTGTATTCCTCTGAGCCTACAGAACCATATCTGTCATCACAGAACTATGGAGAGATCTTCAGCAATCAGATAATATGGTTTGTTGACGATACTAATGTGTATCGTGTCACAATCCATAAAACATTTGAAGGAAATCTCACGACAAAACCCATAAATGGTGCGATTTTTATTTTCAATCCAAGAACTGGACAGTTGTTTCTAAAGGTTAGCATTCTTTGCTTAAATGTTAGGAACTAGTTATTGTCCAAGTCTTTCTATTCTGACTTTCTGTCATGATATTTCACAGGTCATCCACACAAGCGTATGGGCAGGGCAGAAGCGTCTTGGTCAGCTTGCCAAGTGGAAAACAGCTGAAGAAGTAGCTGCCCTTGTTAGGTCTCTGCCAGTTGAAGAGCAACCAAAGCAAATTATTGTGACACGTAAAGGAATGCTTGATCCATTGGAGGTTCACTTGCTTGATTTTCCGAACATAGTTATTAAAGGAAGTGAGTTACAGCTTCCATTCCAGGCATGCTTGAAGATAGAGAAATTTGGTGATTTGATTTTGAAGGCAACAGAACCACAAATGGTTTTATTCAATATTTATGATGACTGGCTGAAGAGTATTTCCTCTTACACTGCATTCTCCCGGCTCATTCTGATCCTTCGTGCACTTCATGTGAATAATGAGAAGGCAAAGATGTTACTTAAGCCCGACAAGACCATCATTACTGAACCTCACCACATTTGGCCTTCTCTTACTGATGATCAATGGATGAAGGTGGAGGTTGCTCTAAGAGATCTTATACTTTCAGACTATGCCAAGAAGAACAATGTGAATACTTCAGCTCTGACGCAATCTGAGATCCGAGACATTATTCTTGGGGCTGAGATCACTCCTCCTTCTCAACAAAGGCAACAAATAGCAGAGATAGAGAAACAGGTAATGTTTTAGTTCTGTTTGTGCTCTTTTTCTTGGTCTTTGCTGGTTATTTGTAGGCTTATATTCTGCTGGACTTTCCAGGCGAAGGAAGCAAGCCAGCTCACAGCAGTCACAACAAGGACCACAAATGTTCATGGTGATGAACTCATTGTGACCACAACAAGTCCTTACGAGCAATCTGCATTTGGTTCAAAGACAGATTGGCGTGTCAGGGCAATATCAGCTACAAATCTCTATCTTCGAGTCAACCATATATATGTGAATTCAGAGGATATTAAGGTATTGGATTACCTTTTGTATTTTGGTTCTGTTTTTTGTTCTCAGTTCATATGTACTTACTGGAGGAAATTACTTTGCAGGAAA
Organism: Kandelia obovata; assembly: GCA_021464305.1. NCBI lineage: Eukaryota > Viridiplantae > Streptophyta > Magnoliopsida > Malpighiales > Rhizophoraceae > Kandelia > Kandelia obovata. The sequence continues at coordinate 1,099,223 of CM038489.1, forward strand.
CGGGATATACCTATATCATGCCAAAGAATATTTTGAAGAAGTTCATCTGCACAGCAGACTTGCGAACCCAAATTGCCGGGTATTTGTATGGTATAAGCCCCCCAGACAATCCTCAGGTTAAGGAAATTCGATGTATTTCCATGCCACCACAATGGGGAACTCATCAACAAGTTCATCTCCCCTCTGCTCTTCCTGAACATGATTTCCTTAATGATCTGGAGCCTTTGGGATGGATGCACACACAGCCCAATGAGCTTCCTCAGTTATCGCCACAGGTTTGGCAACTTTCTTGAACTCTATGTGTTGTGGCCAACTTTTTGGCTGCATTGTTTATGAGCTCTCAGTCATTGTCTTACATGAGCAAATTGATCTTTGCAGGATCTCACAACACATGCTCGGATCCTAGAGAACAACAAACAGTGGGATGGGGAAAAGTGTATCATATTGACTTGCAGTTTCACTCCCGGATCCTGCTCATTAACTGCATATAAGCTAACTCCAAGTGGTTATGAGTGGGGACGGCTCAATAAGGACACTGGAAGCAATCCTCATGGTTACTTGCCAACTCATTATGAGAAGGTCCAGATGCTTTTAAGTGACCGCTTCTTTGGTTTCTACATGGTGAGTACGAGTTGTAACAGTCGAGATTTTTACTGCCCTGTATGTCTTATCTATTTGTGTGATAAGTAGATATTTCTTTGTGGGATTTGCTGGGCTACTAACCAGAAATTGTCTCTTGTTTTTAAAGATTCCTGACAACGGTCCATGGAACTATAATTTCATGGGAGTAAAGCATACAGCAAGCATGAAGTATGGAATGAAGCTAGGGACACCGCGAGAGTATTATCATGAGGACCATAGGCCAACTCATTACCTGGAATTCAGTAACCTCGAGGAAGGGGAGACTGCCGAGGGCGACCGCGAGGACACTTTCTCTTGAATATGCTAATAACCAATGAGTTTCTAGTTGCATCTGAACCTCTCTTTCTGATGCCTTTGTTCCAACGGAAATACAATCAGTTTTTCACTTGACAATTTGTGGGAATGAGGCTATCATGAGACCTGTTTTGTTGTACAATGATATTTTGTAGCTCAGTCATTATTTGATTGAGCTGTGTTTGTAAATATACATATTCTAGAAATGAGTTTCTTCCATTGCTATTTGCAGTATCTAAGTTAAATATGAAACATAGTAACAGCTATTTGTAACCGATTGTCATGCCAACGGTCATGTGTTAGGTTTTTTTTTTTTCTGTTCAAGGTATTTAGTGGGCTAATTGTACTTTTCCAATACGTGCAATTGTTCGAGTTGGAGAAATTTTTTGATGAGACGGGGGAGAAAGGGTACCAACCCGATTCCAATAGCCAGATCGCATTTTGTTGATGGCAATGCTTTAAGTGTTTTGCTTGGCAGTTACATCCTTGAGCTCTGTTCGCTCATTTTCTACTCTCACAGTAACTCAATGTCGAAAGATGGTTCCCGCTAGCTGATGTCTGTGGATGAAACTAGGTCATTGGATTATGGGACGAAGCTGGGGTACACCCTAATAAGAGGATTATCATGAGCTAACTCATCACCTGGAATTCTGCAACGTGGAGGAAGGGGACACTGCTGTGGGCGATTGCAAGGATACTCTCACTTCTCGATGCTATGACATCTGAGTTTGTGGTTGAATCTGAAACAATTGTATAGTTGATTGCGCTGTGTAAATGAACTTGTACTACAAATGAAAATGTCTTACATTGTGCGTAGCAGTACTAAGTTGAATGTGATGAATGGACCAAAAGAGTTTCTCACGGAAGAGTAATTCAAAACAAAATGTGCACACAAATGCGATAGTTGGAAAGCTATTATCAAACATGCATTCACAACTGCTGACAGTAATCAATCCTGACAATTGTAAAATCAATGGATTGCCTTAGCCACCTGGTTTGAGTCCGTTGTTCAGGTACTTTCTTGTGAAATCTCCTTCGCAACCTGCTTCACATCCTTGTCTTCTGAGATGAAGTCAGAGCTGTCTTCGGCAACTGCAGCACATTCATTATAATCAGCAACTGGAGGGGCACTGAATAGTTCATCATTCTCTATCTCGGCCAGTTTCTCCTTTGATTCTCCCCTCAGTAGTTCTACCACTTCAAGCATTGTGGGTCTCTTCTCCGGCTGATTATGAGCACAAGTGAGAGCGACAAAAATGACTCTTTTCAATTCTTGCTCATCAAATTTTCCGTTCAGCCTCGGATCAGCAAGTTCATTGAACTTCCTCTCACAAGCCAATGGCCGAGCCCAATCTGTAATAGTACTCTTCACAGTTCCGCTTAGTTTCTCCAGAGGTCTTTTGCCACTGGCAAGCTCTAGTAAGAGAATGCCAAAGCTATAGACATCACAGCTTTCGTAAGCTTTCCCTAGCATGGCATATTCAGGGGCTAGATAACCAAGGGTTCCTTTAACTCTTGTCGTTACGTGAGTTGCACCCTCAGGGATTAGCTTAGCAAATCCAAAATCAGCAACCTGAGCCTCAAAATATGAATCCAGTAACACATTGCTAGCTTTGATATCTCTGTGGATAATATGTGGGGTAGCATGATGATGAAGATAACTGATTCAACCACATGATGAGATTAGTGTTTATGAAGGCAGGACAAAATAAGCAATAAAGTAGAGTTTGTCACTTACACGATACCCTCTGCAGAGCCTATTGCAATGCTCATCCGTCGATTCCAATCAAGAAGGCATTCTGCCGAGGGCTGCCCATGAAGATGAGAAAGCAAGCTCAAATTTGGCATGTAGTCATATACGATTAGGCGTTCTTGCCCTTCAGCACAATAGCCACGAAGACAAAGCAAATTCTTGTGCCTGACACGAGCTAGTATCTCAACCTCGACTGCAAATTCCATATCAGCTTTGTTGCTCCAAGCTTTCAACCTTTTAACTGCAATCTGCATAAATCTCTCTTTCAGAAATTTGATCTAGTTCATAGTCATGAATCATAGATTGCTACAAAAAGTTGGATAAACAGTCAGAATACATCTTTTATCATATTGTGAAGACTTGCATAAGGTAGAGGACATCAAGTTCACCACTCACAAGAAAGGAGCATCAGCTGATCAATGCCTGTTAATATACTGGCTGGCCAAACTGTGATTCTATGCATTGTAATCTTTGTATTCAACCTGTTCCTAGATCAGCAAACCAGTTTGATGATCAATTAGCGAAGCAGGGGGTTTGGCATCAAACAGGTAGGATTCCAAACTGTGATTCTGAGCATTTTCCTCTCTACTCTTCATTTATAGTTTTCATTTCTATCCAGATGTCCTAACAGGCTTAATGTCTGGCTTCTTACAGAACTAACAAAGTTCTTTATTCATCAAAAAAATAAAATCCCTTCCCATGGGTAGAACTACTTCATATGAGAACTTATTTTTCAAGTCATGATTGGCCAATAACAAGGGTAACAACCGTAGAAGTTTTATTGTTGCTTTCTCTTAAAAGAGCACATAAACAAACTTCCAGATGGTAGAAAGGGATTAGTGAGCAGTGAGACACATTTCTGAGTACTCAACATATTAAACAAAGAAAGGTAAATTGAACTATGAGCAACATAATAAAAGTCTATCATGAGAAATACACTTGAAACAAAATTTATGCGTTAAAAAGAAACAATGGATCATCAAAAGGATTGATGTTGAGTTTGATGGTTTAAACAGAGTTCAAGAAACACACTAATGTACTCTGTAAACTGGTCATGCTTGAAGATAAGAAACAGAGTTGGAAACTTGAAATATCACCTGTGATCCATCCCAAAGCTGACCCCAGTAAACACTGCCAAATCCCCCTTCTCCCAGCTTGTTATCATAATTAAAACTGTTTGTGGCAGCATGCAATTCTTTCAAGGAGAAAATGCGCCATGTAGGCTGCTTCTTTCCTCGTTCTTTCCTGTAAATCAATCTTTCACTTATTAAATTAATATGGTTCATCAAGTGAAAGCCATCAACAAAATTCTCATAGAAACAATTATCTTTTTTTTTTTTTTCTCCCTCCCTAGAAAACTAGCAAGTGATCCAAACCATTCCTTTTCCTTTAACAAAATGAAAGGACCAAAATTATTTGAATCCCAATGAAACAGGATCCTACATTTCTGAAAATATTAACAAAGACCTCTCAGTATACCCTATAATATATATATATATATATATATATATAAATTCAGAAAATGCAGCAGATTCAGATTGAAAATTCATTTGAGTTCTTCCTTTCACTCTTCTGCTAGGTTGTTGCGCATAACCCATAAGACAACTCTCAATATCATAGCCACACCCAAGCTCAAAATAAGCATAAACAATCTTAAAACAGAGGTAGAAATCAATCTTTTTTTTTTTTTCCCTAAAAGCAGCAAAATTTTAACATAAAATAAAACTGCTCAATCGACAAAAAGCATACCGATCCAAAACATTCCCACAACAGAAAACAGAACCAATCCCCATTTCCACCTTCACCAACCAAACCCCACTTCTCCTTTCCCTCTGAAATTGAAAACCCACTTTTGGTTTTTTTTTTTTTTTTATCACCTCTCCCTTATTTCCCGTTTCTATACCCTTCTGTTTTCTTGCACGCTCTTCTTTAACTTTCCTCCTCTTTCTCTATGCTGGCTCCTGCTTGCTGGTTGCTGTTACTCTGCCTGTTGACAATAACAGAGAGTTATGACAGAAGAAGAAGAAGAGAACGAATACAGAAGAGTGATGCAAGAAGTAACGTTTTGTGGGTTAAAGCAGGCAAGTCGTTTTTTTGTTTTTTTTTTTCTTTCTTACGGTGGGTTTTAACGTGTGCTCTTAAAAATGGCTGCTACTACGAAAGCAAGCATGAGACCGGTAAATAAGATAGACAAGATAAAATCTAAAGTGTAAATTATAGATACTAACTTAGGTTTGACCTTTTGTTGGTAGTTACTGTCAGAAATGTGTCAGAGATGTGTTAGAGAGAGAAGAATGTAAATGGAAGAGTGCGAATCAAGTTGTCTTCTTCTTCCCTAAAAGGCCCTTTTTATTTTTTTGGGGGGTCGTTTGGTTTTTCAATATGCATAGCTGGTTGGTTTCCAATTTTCAAAATGGAACTCACGTGCAGCCCATACCACATTGACAAGTTAGTGTTGTTAATAATTTAATTTAACTTGCTTGAAAATTTTTAAATTTCGAAATCTTAATTGCAATTCAATCTTTAACTTTGAGATTGGATTTATATTAGAGTTAAAAAGAAGTTGAAATTATAATAATAATTTTTTAACCCTCGAACCCCACCTAAAAGTAATGTTATTTTGTATAATTAAATGTTATAAACAAATGTTTTTCATCAATTATAATTTAATTACAATTATAGCACCAACCCCTACACTAAGAACTCTTATTAGTGTCACAAAGATTTGTAAAATATGTTTAATGGACCCCTTTTTCTAGACTTGTATGTAACAACTATAGGGTTTTTGTTTTTTTTTTTTTTTTCTTTCTTTTAATCTACATCCCAAGTCAAGATGCAAGTCATTTCAAGCTTTAAGAAATTTTTTGAGTTGAAACCTTATTGAAATTTGAATTGATTTTGATAGCAATAAGGAACAGTGTTCCCCAAAAGACCCAACACAAACACAAGTGTAACTATACACCACAAATTAAGTTGAAAAAAAAATATATACTATTACTATCGAGGTTTAAATTAAAAATATCATCTTTGACTTTCATTGCCCCATGTGTTGCAATTTCTTTTGAATCTTGCACAAAGTCATTTTCTCTCATTTCTTTGTCAACTTCACATGCATTTGTTGCGTTCGGGCAATTAATGCTTTTGCTTTTATTATAGTTTTGTGTCAATTTCTAGAGGTGTATCATACATACAGCTTAAATATATAAACAGAAGTATCATATGGATACTACATTTTTAACCTGAATTTATATATATATATATATATATATAATAATTATACATTTATAGTAATTCAAAATATGATAATAACTGACGATTGCAGATTATAAATGTTTCATTAATTTTCTTTTTCTTTTTTTTTTTATAATATAATTCTGTTGGTTAATTAGATTCACTCTGATTTGAACTCAAGAATTTTTAATGTTGAAAACTACTCCAATGCTAATAAATGAGAGTTGGTGCTATGAATAGTGATAGAAGTGTTGTTTCATTTGTGTCTCTCTTGAACAACTCAGTTCCACTTACAAACAATGCATATGCCCATAAAATGCATTGAATAGGGTAATTAAGAAGGTAAATTAATTTTAAAATCAGTTCAATTAACTAAAAATTTAATTTATTGCAATTCAATTTTGACTCTATGAATACTTCTAGTTGTAGTAATGTTTTTTACTGTCATAATCATATTATAAAATTAGATTTATGTACAAAAGCATTTAACCTCTTTCTATTATATATATATATTAAAAATTTAAATTTTTGTAAAAATATATTTCAAGTAAACTTGTTCATATTCAAACTTAATATATTTTAATTTTTACTATAATATATATATAAACACTTAAATTTAATTTTTAATATGATGAACTGCAGAATAAAAAACCCAAATTTGACTAATATAAAGGGAAAACACAGCCGTTGGTTTACTAGACTCTATTATAAATAAAGCATAAATAGCCTTCAAAAGTGGTTACCATCACCACTTGTTTTCTCTCCGAATATTTTTGTCAGGACGCAGGAACCTGCCAAGAACAATGCCAGCCATGCACAGCTAAGGAAATCGTGTTAGGTTGCAGATGGTGATAGAGCATGGAACATTCCCCCCCTTCAAATTATTATAAAATATTTTACGTTGTGTTGTAAGTTAGGTGGAGCTCCTGTAATTGCTGATTTAATATATTTTTAACTTTTAATTACTTTAAATTTAGGTCATTTCATTAATTTCTCATTTTTTTAATTAAAAAAAATTAAATTTTATGTTAAATTACTACATTAAATTTTAAATTTATTAACATTAAAATTAAATATGAACATACATCTATCTGAATTTAATAATATTTGAATAATAAATTTTTTTATATAATAATTGAAGTACTAACAATATAATTGTTTTTTTTTTAATTAGTAAAATGTATGAGCAAAATAGAAACTTTTTGGTCAAAATAATGTCATTTTCTGCTAATTGTATTAGCAAACCATTTACTTGTGAAATAAAACTTCCTGTCTTTTTTTTTTTTTTGGAATTTTTTTTCTTTCTTTTTACATGATATTTGAGAGACTTTAGAATTATAATAATTGTTTCTATAATTAGATAAGAAAAATGTCTTCTCTTCTTCTCTTATTTATGAGACAATTATCAAAATACAATATATATATATATATATATATATATATATATATATATATTAAAAAAATAATAATTAAAAATTTTAAGCCTTTTCTGACTTCATAATAATAATAATAATAAAGATGACAATGACAAAACAAGTGCTGCCTGGTGGAGCAACCTAACAAAACATGAAACTTTATGAGCTGCACCAGAGGATTTGTCAACTGCACTTGGCACACCCTTGTCTGCAGTGGAAAGATGCTGAACCGCCTTTTCTGAACCTGGTGTGGGCGAATTACATGGACTGATTCGGGTATCGAACGATGAATCCAAAGCGGCTTCAAAACCGCTATCGGCATCATAGCACAATCCTGGATTATTGTCTACCTTAAGCTTCCTTTTCATCTTCCACACCATTTCTCTTCCAAATGGAACTGACCCCATTAATTGATTATCGTTTAGCCTCAATTCACCCAGATTTTTCAAGCTCCTGAAGTTTATCGGGATCGAACCATTCAACCGGTTCCCGTCAAGATAAATGACCCGAAGGTTCGTTAACCGGCCCAGTGACTCGGGGATTGGACCGTGCAGGTTCATATTTGAGAGAACCAAGATCGTTAAGCCCTTCATACCATTGAATTGGTCGCTAGCAAGTTCGCTAGACCATATTGAATTTCCTTTGAGAACCAATGCTTGGAGGGAATTCAAGCTCCTGATTGACATTGGAAATGGGCCTAGTAAACGATTGTAGCTTAAATCCATGAGAATAAGCTCTTTCAAAGAACCGACCGACTCGGGTATCGGACCGGTGAGACGATTACGGCTCAAGTCCAATTTGATTAGAGAAGTGCAAGAACCAATGCTGGGTGGGATTGAACCGGCCAGTGCATTTTGGCTCAAGTCCAAAACACTCAAATCTGGAAAACTAAAACCGGGAATTGAACCGGCTAACTTGTTTCCGCTCAAATCCAACGACCTCAGGGCGGTCAACCGGCTGAATGAAACCGGAATTGAACCATTCAGATTATTCCTGTGGAGATCGAGGACCTTCAAACGGGTGAGATTGCCCAGTTCATTTGGGATGGGGCCCACGTGCCCGTTTTCTCTAAGCACTAGGGCCTGAAGACTGGGGCCCAATTGGCCCAAAAAAGAAGGGATGGGTTGAGGGTTATGAGTAAAGCAACGGTAGAAAAACAGTGTCTTGACATGAGGAAGCTTGGCAATGGATGGTGAAATATGTGACCTTATTGGGTCACATGTAGGGAAGGCCGTGTCATCAGACAATGCCCCGAACGATAATGAAACAATGTGGTAGACATTGTCCTTGTCCGGCATGCACTCAATGCCGTGCCACCGGCCACGGCAGACATCCGGGATGTCTATGGCCCACCCGTTGCCCGTGGCACGCATTATTTCGTAGACGGCTTCTTGCTCGTGGGCCTCAGTCTTGGCCCCATTCATGTTAATCAAAAGCCCAATTTGTGGCCCATCTACCAGTGCCGACTGGTTGCTGGAATCCGACATAATTACCGTGTAAGGCTTAGTTAGGGGTGGAAGAGACATGAAGAGAAGTAGCAAAATAGAGAAAAATGATGCCATTTTTGGAGAGAGAGAGAGAGAGAGAGAGTGTGTGTGTGTGTGTGTAGTGTGTGCGTTATGAAGTCCTAAAGTTGAAGGCTTTGGGCTTATATAGGCTGAAGTGAGAGGAGAGTTAATGAGATGGGCCACAGATTGGACCGTAGAATATATAAATTGAAGAAGAGGAGGGTTGGTGAATGGAATGATGGAAATCAAATTTATGGGTTCACGAGAATGGGAAGAACAGAAATAAATGGGAATCGGGGAGTCTTCGAGCATTAATGTCTTTCACGGGATCTTGCATTCCTCTTTTACTCCACCATCTTTGATATTGGACTCCGACCCATTTAAGACAATGGAATTCTTCAAAACGCAGTAAGTAGGATCCCCTTTTCCAAAGAGTACGTACATGGTGTGCCAATTTCAGTTCAAATTTTTGCATGAAAATTCAATATTCATTGCCTAGATTGGACAAATAATTGATATAAAGTACAATTAAAAAATATAAGCAAATAAACATTGACAATTATTCACTCGATATGAAATAAGTTAGTCTCTTAACTACTAAATTTGTTGACCATCTAATAAACTTAAATAATAATAATAATTATTATTATTTTAACATGTATTAACTTAACAAATAATATCTTTCTTACCTAAAAAGTGCACACTTAAACAATTTTTATTTATTTATTTATCAAGGAATACTCTAGTAGTTAGAATTTAAATTTTCATTCTAGAGTTTTTAAGCTCTAACTTTAAGAAAGAGGAGTGCATTTTGTAAAAATGAGAGAGATACCCTATTATATTGTTGATGGTTCAATGGGTCTACTAATAAAATAAATTTTAAAAACAAATTTCGCAATTGAAATAACAATGAGTGAGCCAATAATAATAATCAATTTTCTTTCTATTAGAGAGATAGAATTATCAGCTACTTATTTTACTTTCAAATTACATTTACAATTTCTTTAAAATTGGATCAGGAGAATGAAATATTTAACATCAACCAATAAGAATGCTATAAAGTAGATAATATTGTTATCTATTTAGTGAATGACAGTAAATTCTCTTTTAAGAAAAAAAAAAAACTGGGACTAACCATGTCAACTAAATTCAATAATATACTTGAATTGGTATGCACAAAAGATATACAATGTGACCAGGGGGCCATATATATCTAATTTACCATTTTATGTTGTAATATCTATAAAATAAGCTATACTAGATTGAGTTTTCCCCTCAATGTTTGAAGAATTTTCAATAAATTTCAGCAGATTTACATAATCTTAAAATCAAATTTTGGTGAAAAAATACAAAGAATATGAAGGTACTTATCAACCAGACCAACTCTTAAAGAATGCATTCATTAAAAAAAATAATTAAATTAAATTAAATTGGTTATTTAATACAAATAATTCTCATTTTCATAAAATATTTCCCTTTGATAGATATAATCTCGGGTATCCTAAAACAACACCAAAAGACTTTATCAAAAAAAGTAGTGAGTACTTAATGACTCACTCTCAAAATAAGAAATTGGTAACTGTGGAAGAAGTCATTGCTTTATCGTATATGAGTAGTATATGTGCAAATACAAAAGGCAAACAGAAGATGGAGGAAGAGACAGATTTAATTTTTTTTGGTGTGCAATTGTATTTCCCATTTGTTCCTCATTGGTTGTTGTAGTGGCCACTAAGGATGCAACTGCGATGTCATTGAATAACATAAGTGAATTAGGCAATCTTTCCATTCTAGTCCTACCAGTCCAACCATCTTCTGCTGTTTTCAAAGCTTTCCATGCTCTCATGGAATTTGATCACCTGTATATCTTGGATGAGGTTGGGGAATTTTTGCTACTAAAGAATTTAAGGGGACACATATGAGAAGTTCAAGGAGTTTTAGTTGACTTAATCTTCAGTACAATGCTAGGCATTTGTGTTTTAATAAGATGTACTTTAATTTTCACCATATTTCACCGGCCTTAATGAGAATTATCGATTTTACTTGGTTATGTTCACAAAGATGTCAAAATTCAATTGAATTTTTATGTTCTGAAAATGTGATTCTGATCAAATTTTGTACACATTTGAACACCAAAATATTTTCTTATTTTTATTCAAAAATTTCCCTTCTGAAGTTTATCCAATTTTTAATTGTATGTTTTGTTATGTGTGCCTCCCACCCCCTCATTTTTTTTTAATTTCTTTTTATGGATTATGTGCCAAATATATCTAATTTAAAAATTGACACATGTTATATGACAATTTTCCTCATATGTAAAATTTGGCAATTCTAAGTTAAGAGGAGTCAAAGAATCAAACTTCAAGTCATATTCTTTTGGGGATCAACATCAAAATCTTCTCTTGGCCAAGTTTCAAATATTGATTGATTGAGGGATTGATGAGGTGTGAGTATGTAACTGCTTAACACAGTGAAAGTCATTATAGCCAATTTTGACACTGATTCCATTGGCATGCATTATAGCTGTAAAAAGTTGACAGTTCTAGGCAAAAAGGATCAGTGCTTCCCCTCTTAGCCATAAAGTTGTCCAAATTTAACCCTAGAGCAGACATCCAAAAGAAGAAAAAAATGGATATCAGAACTTGAACTACAATCTGATCCAAACTTTTCATTTCATTTGCATTCAAACCTACAAACACCAGCAAGCAAATTCAAACCCAAAAATTCTTTTAGAGACCAAAAAAAAAAAAAAAACTCTACAAGAGAATCAAGGCTAGGAGTAGCCCTGATTTGCCCAGATGTCATAGTTTTGCCTCAATTATTCAGTGCAATTGGGTACCTGACTCCAGCGGCCAGAACTCTCTGCTGCTCTATCTAGTGTCAAAAATAATAAAAAAAAAACAAAAAGAAAGTCAGTACCAAGGGAAACAAGATGACGATGACAATGATGATAAGTGTAAAAAGGAGTTGGAAAAGTCCATAAGTGACTATATTTTACGTGGAAAAGTTCATGTAAACTGTTCTTCAGGTAGCAGTACTCATGCTCTAGTAGCTCCAGAGCTCTCCAGCAACTGAAAATCCCACACATGTCAACCAAAAGAACCTTGTTAGCTGAATACGTCATTTATACTCTTTCTCTAGTATGTCAATCATTTGTACACAAAGATACTAAATTTGATGTCACCTTTTTTATTTTTTGGTCTTCATAGGAAGTGTATTGGATCATAGCTTATTGTATCTCTCCTCTTTTTTATGAAATTTCCTTATGTACTAATCAGTGATTTAAGCCTTAAACCTATTTGAAATTCAAACTCTTTATTGGTTGAATGTCCCCTCAAAGTCACAAACATGTCAACTATTTTATTACCCCAACATGAGAGAGAAATTTCCCATCCCATTAGGTTCCTGAGCTTGGAAAGAATCAGTGTTGTTTGGTCCAATCCACAATCCCATTGGCTTCTTTTTATTAACTTTTTGAGCTCTCAGTCTCACTTTGTACTTTGTAGACTTTAGTGGGGTGAAAAAAAAGAAAAAGATCTGAATAGTAAAATGGCGGAGGCACAAACAAAGAGAAACAGTTTGCATTTTCTTGAGTAATTTTACCCAGCACGATTGTTCTGCTCAGAAGCTGCTCGAAAGGCAATGCAAACATTTCTGACTCTTTGGGCACCGATGCTTGAGCTGCTTCCCATCAATTGATTCAAATGGATTCCTATTGTCTTGTAATCCGCTAACTCTTTATCCATCCTGTCTCGTCACCATTAGACACCCCATATTCATTAGCTTTTACTCCATTTGAAGGAAAATTCTAATGTGACTAATAAGTTTCATTTACACAAATGCGATCAACTTTACTTGTTTAAGATACGGTGTCACATTAAATTATTATGTCTGTTAAAAAATTGATATGAGGTACAAATTTCATATGACATTAAAAAAGGATTATTTCAATTCCATTTGTTATGAGCGTAGAATCATGGGGTATGGTAGCATACCATATTCACCGAATTTTGGAATCCTCTCTACATTGGCTTGTTATGTGGAAGTGTAAGCTAAAGTACTACTAGTTCATACTTCATTTTCAAATAGAAAGGGGAGATAGAGGGATGCATGTGCCATTAATGCACATTTGCTTAATATATATAGTAGAGCACGAAAATCAACCAAGCTTGAACTAGAAAAAGTAAAAAAAATGTTTGTTTCAATCTGCCCCGTTTGTCACCATCATCCAAATTAATTAAAAGGGTGTTCATATGCACCTCAAAGAACACAGTTACCATTATTGTTATGTTTGTTGTACAAACTTGTTTTCATGGTCCAATATTTGAATAAAATATTTTGAAAAACAAGAAACTTTAGAGGTAAGAAAAACCTTTTTTGTTATTATTTTTTATCAATTTAATCTCATTATAACTTGAACTCAAGACGTTTAGTTCTTCTTTGATATCAACGAAAACATACAAATCTTATAAATATAGGTGTATGCCACGTAACAAAAATTATTACTTAACAGCAAACTGCAAACACATTCAATATGTAATATTATGGTCGGTCTTTTTTGGATGAATAATATGGTTAGTTGCATTAATTATTAGGTAACCTGTTTATTAATTCAATAATTATAAATTAAGAAGAGGTTGTCCTTTGGAAAATGCAGAAGTCCAGTTGTGCATTTAATGTTCTGGAAGCTTGGAAATCAAAGAGTGTGCTTACAAACAGAGATTATGCAAGTCAAAGAAAAAGCAAGAGGAATAAATGATGGTGGGGTTTAGAGCTAAAAGTCAATTACAGCAAGTCTCTGAGATTCCTCAAATGCTTCTCTGATTCATAGAAGTAGATATTGACAACCCCTGATACAAAGCTTGGTGAGCTCTCGTCTTGAAGCTGTTGGAGTTGCAAGAACTGCTCATCCAACACTCCCTTACCAAAACATCAAAAAAAAAAAAAAAATTAATAAGGCAGCCCAGATTCACATTGCATCAATAAATGCATAAATAGAGGGGATAATTGAGAAGATAAGAGAAATGCCAGCAAATTAATCAAGGAAGTGAGAAGAAAGTTGATGATCACCTGGTGGAAGAGCAAGGCTAGTAACCAGTTCATATCGGCCCATAACCGATCCGGATCCAAACCAAGCATCCACAGTGGCAGTCCCGTTTTGGCTAGTTACTGTAGATCAACTCAGGATCAATAGAAATTGAAATTGGGGGGTGTTTTTTTTTTGTTTTGTTTTTATTGAAAGTTTTGTGCTTACTTCTTTGCAGGGTTTAGGGTTTGATGTGTGGCTTTTGAATGTGAGTGACTCAATGGTTTGGCGTAGCACCTATATATAAAGGGTGCTGGTGCCTTGGATTGGATACCATTAATTATACAGTATATAAGTAAAGATTTCTCAAACAATCTGCATAATTGAGTAAGTGAACAAGGTACTTGTTGATTGCACTCACCCAACCAAAAAAAAAAGTTGTAAACTTTTAAAAGCTTTCACCTTTTTGAGAAAAGGTTAACATGACATTTGCTGATTTAAAAAGGTTAATGTGGATTGTTTGGTTAGATAAACCTCATCGATATTAATAATGAATGAAAGAGTTTTATTACTCAGGCTCGAAAAAACAAACATGGACACTCTCATGATTATTGGTTTTAGTATCTCTAATTTCAGTGTATTTCATCTTTCCGTAGAAGGTTAAAAGGAAGGACTGAAATAATTAAACAAAATTTACCGATGTTATGACAATGGTAATTCTATTAGGTGAGCAAAATAGTTTGTAAAACGAACATAACTTTTACAACTTTATTTCCAAAGGTCATGTATAATGAATCTGCCTCTTTCTTTCAATGGATAAAAGATTTAAGATTGTCCAATTAAAAACTCTTAAATACTCAAATTTGTACTTATGAAAAGAAAGTGTTAAATTTATAAAAATAAAAAAATATATTTTTATCACATAATTTATGGTTTAATTACCTTTTAATCGAAAAAAAAACTTGTAATAAGAATAAAATAGACTGCAATTGGGAGACAACTGCCTGCAGCCGGTTACCTTGTCAGTCACATCAACCACACCAAACACTAGGTTTAGGGCCCTTTTTTCCATGCACTCCTCTCACTTTCTCGAGAAAATTGTCTCGGGGTTTATGGGAAGAGTAAAAAAAAGAGCCCGGTAAACAAGGCTAGACTAGAGCATGCCAATGCCAGGCTGCGAAAGGTTGGCAGACACGTGGCAAAATGGGTGTTTTTCTCTTTTGTCATTTGAGGGACTTGACAAGACCTTTCAAAAAAGGGTGAGTGAGTGAGTCAGTGCATGCTTTTTAATTTGAACGCACAGATTATAGCATGAAAGCTTACTTTATGCACAAAAATATAGGTATGGACAGGTCATCCCTTAGCCATTGCATTATTGGGTCAACAATGGCAAATGTTAATTTGGTTCATTCTGATTTTCGGAATCAAGCAAGCTTCTCTCAATAATTAAGGCACTAATCTAGCAATCTGGAGAGTTTCATTGTAGATGAGAAGAAGAGAAATAAAAAAAATCTGGAAATCAAATGATAAGCAGTTAATTAGGTTCAGATGAAGTCTATAAGGATGGCTGCGATATCTTGCCAATATGATTTAAAATTTTGTTCAAGTCCTTGGTTATTTGCAGTTAGTGTCTCTTTTTCTTTGTAGCCTAATCAAATCCAATTAGTAAAATGTATTTTAAGTTTTGGATGATCCAAAACCTAAAGAGTTGTTGGCTGACATTATTAACTTTGGTTGTGTAAACACAATCAGTACCAATCATACAGTTAGCACACAATATGGCCACCAGCCATTCTTGCTCAA
The DNA here is from genome assembly GCA_021464305.1 of Kandelia obovata. Taxonomy (NCBI): domain Eukaryota; kingdom Viridiplantae; phylum Streptophyta; class Magnoliopsida; order Malpighiales; family Rhizophoraceae; genus Kandelia; species Kandelia obovata. The sequence goes on from CM038489.1 coordinate 1,114,892, forward strand.
GAGTGGCATGTCCATCTCATTGCTCTCTCCATTATCTTTCTCCCTGAAAGGCATTTCTTGCTAAAAATGTAAATAATTTTCGAAATTTGGCAATTAGCCCTTTATCTGTCTTACTAAAGCCAAATGCCATTAATCTCAACTATTTGTGCTCTCAATGTCATTGTGTAGGTAAAGTCACATTTAGCTACCATTTAACTTTGAGGTTAAAGAGGAATTAAAGATGGTTCCCATAAAAGAAAGTAAAACTTCAAGAGGAGCAAGTGAAGACCAACAATCCATCAACCTAACCAACCTTCTTTAAGGCCCCTAGTGCCTCAAATGGCCAATTGCTAAAATACCAAGAATTTCCACAGCATGGCAATTAGCACTTCGTTACCTTTTCTTAAACAATAGTAACAATCTCATCAATTATTTGTGCTCTCATTGTCATTGTGTAGGTGGAGTCACAATAGCTACCACCATTTATACTTTGAGCTTTCATATAGGAATTAATAATGGTCCCTCTGGGGGGGAATTAGAATCCAAAATGAGCAAGTAAAACTGTAAAGCAATAATTCATCGCATCATAAATAAATAAATAAATAAATAAATAAAAAGCAATATTCCACCTAATGAATCAACTTTCTTAATTAAAAGTTGAAAACACATGCGTACAATTAAATAAATGGATGAGTAAAGTCTAAAACTGTATTGGATTCATACACTCAACCCCACAAAAAGGTACCAAGCAAGGAAAACTATACATTAAGTTATGATGAGCATAACAAGTTAATCGATCCTAGGTTTTTGTACACAAAGCATATTAAATTGGCAATCTTGCTTTTGTGTGCCTCTTCAAACCAAGAATTCAAAAGCATGCTTTGAATTAACGTAAGCAATGACAGAACTTATAACCCAAATTGCTTTATATCATATAATTTTTTTTTTGTTTTTAAAGAAATAAAAATAATCTTCTACATATATCAAAAATAATCTTCAAATTTACTTGTAAAATAAAGTAAAAATTTTACTTCACTAACACTTAATCTAACTAAGAATATTATTTATATTTATAAAATTATTATAAAGATAGGTTGTTTATATAAAGATTAAAGAATGTGTACAAAGAAATTGATAAAAGTGAACTTTAGTCATGCTATGGATAAATACAAACTAAACTAATTTAACTGTGCGCGTGCGTGAGTGTGTGTGTGTGTGTGTGTGTGTGTGTGTGTGTGTGAGAGAGAGAGAGAGAGAGAGAGAGAGAGAGAGAGCATGCTTTGGAATGATGAACTCTAAAATGGTTAGTTAAAGCACTTTTGGAGGCGATCTTGCCCATGTAAAACAAACTTAATATTTAGAATGGACTTCACAATCATGCTTGGTTGTTGCCTCCGTGCTTACATACTATAGCCACTGTTCATGCATTGAAAACGAGACATTCCTTCCCTTTGTCCCAATTCAAATCATTGTTAATTTCCATCTTTTAGCTTCGAAATTCGAAGTCTTGGAAGGGAGAGTTCCCCCCCCCCCCCCCCCCCCCCAAAAAAAAAAAAACAAAATTTTTACTTTTTTGAACCCAAAAAATAATAAAAAAAAAAAAAAAACAATTTGTTTACTTTTTAGACCCTAATAATTAATAATTAATAAACAAGATAACTTTACATAATTAACCTATATTATTAGGATGTTATGTCATATGATGGTATGGTGAACATTCTCCATCTCTACACTTAAATTGGAAAATTAAGGAGAATGATAATCTATATTAATCTATATTGTTAAGAGTAAAAAATCATGTTGATTAAACATAATATTCAAATTTAACTTATAATGTTTATAAAATTTATTACTTAATAGTTTGAATTTGTAAAGGAACATGAATATATGTATCTAAATTTATTGTCTTTTATCTTCATGTTAATTATATGTTCAATCCTTTTCATTTAAATTAGATCATTTTTTTGTATTATCAGCAAGAGGGTGTATGAAAATTTTGCATTGATTGAATATAAAAACATGTCCTAATATATAATAAATGTATAACTTTCATCACTCGGGGGGTAATAACATGTATGACATTATGTAACTATCACAACATACGCATAGACAGCATCTGCTGGATCTTACCACCACGTGCGTGGATGTAGCAACCTTTATCAAAGAAGTTCCACGAAATTCGGAGGGAAGAGCAAAAGATCAAGAAATTTCTGGAGACACCACTCACTCCCATAGAAAATTTCTTAGTAAAGTTGCTTAAGGAAACACTAAAAAGCTAAATAATTTTGACAATTATTTTTAAGGTAGCGGCTCTTAGGAAAATAAAAAGTTTCATGTAAAACTCACGGTTTATTATATTTTTTAATAAATAAATAAAAAAAAAATAGTACTCACCATCGTCAATATTCTTTCACACTATTAAAGATTCAATGGTAATATATACAATACAGTGCGGAAAACAAATAAGTCATACCGTGGCCCATTTTACATGTCTAGTTGATAACATTGGGCTTCAACATGACTTGACATTGAACTGACCAGCGCAGGTATTGAGTTTAGCAATTGTTCATCCGATGCAGCTCAGCCCACAGCTCACAGAATATTCATTGGGCTCAAAACATGCTTCAGCAGCGAAAAGCCATTCTTTGCTTTTGCATCTCACCAGGGAACTTGACATCAGTTGCCAAGCCCACGGCCTGGAGTAACCTGACCACATACCACGTCATATCAAGCTGCCACCATTCCAGGCCATGTCTAGCCGAGTATTCAAAAGCATGGTGATTATTGTGCCACCCTTCCCCAAATGCAAGTAATGCAACCCACCTGAACACATTTTTAAATCCAATTTAATAAGCATGTTCCCAATATCAAGAAATTAAACTGGCAAAAGGGTCTTTTAAAGAGTTTGGTAAAATACCAATTGTTTCTGGATAAGTCCCTGGTATTCCAAGCTTGCTTGCCCCATACATGGCAAGCTGAATTTACCAGCCAGGTGATGTGGTAAACCCATACAATCCTCACACCCTGCAATGGTTTTCATTACATTATGATTTGTAGCCCAAAAAAAAAACAGAAAGAATGGATGTGCACAACAATTTTCCAACTTTTAAGCAATTTGGGAGACCCCTGTTGGTGCTTGAGGATACAGACAGGTATCCTATGAATCCTAGACAGCCTTAACAAGCTCAGCCCACAAGTTCAAAAAAGATAATAAGCCTTGCAACTTTTATGGCCTAAATGGGCTGATAAAAATCAACTAGTGGGGTTATGGGAGAGAAAGCCACTGCCCACAGATTTTGCATCTAAAATAAGGCCCACCAAACCAAGCAATGGTCTGACGTTTCAAATGAATATAATACCATAAATAACACCATACAGGTAACCCCTGCCTGAGACTAGTGTAAAGAAAGAGAGGCACCACTATAACCAGATGGCAATTATACTTGGAAAACCATTTTAATAAAGAAACATATTAGGTAGACCCAAGTTTTTCATACAAAGTAAGTAATGCAGACTCACAATAAGTATAATTATTATTATGAAGTTGCACATAAGAACATGTTATCTTTGTGCATCCCACAACTTTACTTTGACATGAAAAATTTGGGCCCATGAAACAGAGATTTTTTTTTTAAAAAAAAAAACTTGTGTAATGATGGTTTTTATTTTCTATTGATGGGATTGAATTTTTTTTTTTTGACCATCTATTACTCCATTGTTTAAAGAAATATATTGGCACATTTCTTTATTTCCATTAGAAAAAGCATAGTGTTCAATAATAAAAAAAAAAAAAAGAAAGAAAGCATAATAATGGTTTATAAAGGTTTTGCTTACCATTCCCCATACTAGGAAAGGAAATCCTCCAATTGCATATAGCAGAACTCCAAGGGAAATTGGATGCAGGATATACGTTTTCTCCATTAACTTGTAAAAGAGTTGTTTCTCTAAATCCCCAACATTATTTGGGCCCCCACACTATCAGCATGCCCAATAAAATAGTCAGCAACAACAAGCCCATATCTGTCTGTGTGTTCCTGAGCGAGAGAGAGAGAGAGAGAGAGAGAGAGCTGTCTCTTATACACATCTAGATGTGTATAAGAGACAGGGGTAAGCACGCATAGGTATCACCACCAGTTTTGTGATTCTGAGAGGGACCCACATAGCCCCATTGAAGGCTTTTGGCTTAGTCATGTCAGTTGGCTCTTTGATACCAACACCACCATTGAAAATGTACTCTCATATCTCTCTCTCTCTCTCTCTCTCTCCTGTCTCTTATACACATCTAGATGTGTATAAGAGACAGGAGAGAGAGAGAGAGAGAGAGAGATATGAGAGTACCTTTTCAATGGTGGTGTTGGTATCAAAGAGCCAACTGACATGACTAAGCCAAAAGCCTTCAATGGGGCTATGTGGGTCCCTCTCAGAATCACAAAACTGGTGGTGATACCTATGCGTGCTTACCCAGTCAATTGGATCCCCCTGCAACCATCAGGAGTACCAACTACATCTTACCAATAATATCATCAAGCAAAACAATAATCAACCATGAAAATTGAACCTCAACATCACATAGACTCTAAACTACAAATTCACCTGAAGTGCTTGAATCCCACAATAAGCAAAAAGGTACTCAAGCCATTTTGGAAGCTTGAAACTCCTGTGAGAAAGGTTCCTGTGGAAAGAAAGAGTAATACCCAGGAGTCCCGTCACAACATAGAGCCCAAAAGCAACCCAAAAAGCACCCCAATTGAAGCAAAAAGGTGCAAACAATGTGAGCAAATGCATGGCCAAAATAACACTAGCAGTGCTTATATCCAATAAACTCCACTTTCTGCCCCAAAAGACGTTTCTTTTCCTCTTCACCACCACATCAGATAACAAAATTCTCCCAAAATTCTTTGCCTTTGGCTCCGATTGTGGTATTTCACCATCAGGTTCATCACTTTCCACCACTGTTCTGTTGACATGATGCATAACAGCAGCTGAAACAACGAAAGAACTTGACTTTACCCTTTTGCAATTTATTTTTAGTTGATGTAGCTTTGAGTAAGGAGGACGAAAATTCAGGACCAATGATGGTGTATTCAGCTTTTTCCATCGGAAAGTAGGAAACAAGAGGAACGGCTTAGAATTGGTTAATGGAGAAGTGATCAAATCCATTGAAGGAAAAGAAAGCCTTCTCCTTTCAGTTTATTTTTTTTTGTCTTTTGCGAGCTTACAATATATATATATATATATATTAATGCGGTGGACTTTGGGTTTTGGTGGGGGAGTTTATGGAGATGGGGTTGTGCTTATATGGAAGAAAGCATCATGGTTTATTTCCTGATAGAGTTTTCAAATATGGTGAGAAAATTATGGGACGGTGGTGGGCTCAAATGTGGGGCTGTGTTCAGATTTTCCTCTTGGGGTTTTGTGTTCTGCGTGATAAGATCCCCATTTTTTTTTTCTCAGGCTGATTAGGATATCTTCATGTTTACTTTTATCTCTTTTTTGTGTACTTCGTTAGAAAGTCTCGTGGCTGGTTTGTGCTTGTAGTTGCCTCTCCTTTTGCGGCCATATCTGCTATAGTTATTAGGCTATCTCTCTCCCTAGAGAAGGATCATGTGATAATGACAGCTACAGGTGCATTCCCTTTTATATTAATTTAAAATTTTCAGATTAAATTTTAAAATATTTAATTTACAATTTTTATTATTTATATATAATTTATTTTTTATTTTTTTAGTTTAAATTTTTTAATTATATAACTTACATATTTATATTTAAAATTTAATAGTTACAATTACATCTTAATATTTTTTTTAAAAAAACTTATACTTAATTGATATACTTTATACTCAAATTTATATTTGAATGACTTAATTTGTATTTTAAATTTTTTTTTCTTATATCTATATTAATCATTAAATGATTAATTTTAATTTTAATTTCAAATTATAAAAAGTTGTGTAAAAATTAATCTTTCAAACTTTATATTTTGAAATCGTATTTTATATAATGAGGATGAAAGTTAATACAATCATCATCTAAGTGCTATTACAGGAGACGTTCAAAAAACAAAGTGCTATTACAAGGTCTGTTATGCACACTCTTCTTTTGGTTGATATGCTGTCAACATGCTTTTGAAACCAGAAACTCCTACTTCCATCTAAGTATTCTGAACAAGAAACATGAGTAACTTCTTTGTAAGTGACATCAATTTGAGAGAGAGAGAGATTCATTGGGGATTGAAGGATGTCCATGCAGTATGGCAATACTGGCATGGCTTTTTAAATGAAAGCTGTGACATTTCAGAGCTCTACCTGTTAATAGTTACATAATATTCTTTGAAGTGCCTACAAAGAAGAGTAAAAGGGGCATAAGCCCTTGGCAGGTCATAAGGCTTCCCAGTCTAGAATGGAGACCATTTAGCAAATGTTGAAACTAACTGATATATGGCGTCTACTTGTATGTACATGTGCTTATTATTTAATGTTCCCTTTAAGATCTGTTAAAATAGTGTGTACACCTACCTATTTTGTGATTTCTAAATGAACAGAAAATGGAGAAATGGTAAGGAGTTCATATTTTAGGCCTCACATGTGACATTCTACATCTTTATGCAGCTAGTACTTTTATGGTTGCTTCATTACCACAGAGTTACCCAAGGACCAACAAAATAATCAAGATTAGTTGAAAGTTGACTGCAGCAGCTGTCTTTGCCTCAACTCCAATGGAGGAAATTGATGCATAGGAACTCGCTGTCTTTTTTGTCTATTCTGTTTCCAAAGCTAGAATATCTGGAAACATATTTGCTTTGTATTTCAAATTTGCATGCTCAAATGAAGCATGTGTTCAATTTTTCAGTTCATCCATGTGGCACAATTCCTTCCTTCCTGGTTGGCACTTCCTAGTTGGGCTGTGCTCGAACTTGGGAGACAATCCGTCTACAGGAAGACCATGAGTGGTCTTCCTCCAACTTCTGTGAGTTGAACAATAGAGCTCACTGATTCTTTTTCTTCCCTTTTTGGTTCCATTGATATTGATCTTGCAATGAAGATTGTTGACAGGGTGTAAAGATAAAGCTTTTCTACAATCCGGGTGCAAATAGACTTGTTCCAAATGAAGAAGGTGCATGGCAAAAGTTGCATAGTTCCACAAATTTGGGGCACTAATATTCTGTAAAAATTTTCCACAACTTATTGTGCATTGAATTCCTAAAATCCTATGAGTTGCAGATTAGAGTAAAAATACATTCAAGTAAACCAGTGCACCATGACAAATATAGAAACTGAGTTCTGGATGTGATGTTTTACTACCATTTTCTAGTGTCAGTAACTTGCAACTTCACAATTTGCTCTTTTGCAATACAATTGATTGAACAAAAAAAAAAAAAAATCAATTTGACCTTTTGAATTATGTTGGTGTTGAAGCATAAGTCAATCCATCAACTTTCCAAGATCTATGCTTGCTGGAGGCTTTAACCAGCCAATTATGTGTGGTGTTGAACCAAGGGCAATGCTTAAGCAAGATTGAGGAAAAGCTGATGCCCCAATGTATGCAATACAGATATGCATTCCTAAGCATGGTTGGCTTGTGCCTTATGATACATAATCATTTTCCGTGACATTTTACCTTTCTGCAGCTGTGAATTTGATCTCCTCATTCACAAATGGAGTTGATTGGGATGGTCCCTGTAGACTGCAGTTTCAAGTCCCCAAGGCTAGGTGAAATTAAATTTTTTAATGAGGTGAGAAAGCAGACATTGGTAGCAGTTTGAACTTGCTGTCTCTAGCTTGATAAAACCTTTATATTGACAAAATAGCATATGTCAGAAAGTTAATTGGAACTCATTTTGTGCCCTGACAAAATTGTGCATTCCCCATAACAATTTGGAGTTCAAAGCTGTAAAAGTGATAACAAGTCCTCTTGTTTTTTCTGCAAAACATATACCAGAAAGTTGGGAATTCTTTGTAGGAATATAGAAAATTTAATTTGTATTCAATCGACAGGCTCTGGCAGAAGAGTTGAGTAAAGAAAGGGCATGTGTGAGAGCAATTTTTACATACACCAATGCATTTGTGACGAGATGTATTATGATTGGTAAGCTTTCCACTGAAGGAAGTAAGTTAAAGTCTTTGTTTAATCTCTTCGGTTGTTTCCTTGACTGCATATTTCTTTAAAGTTAGTATTGGAAAGATCGTTAAGTTGGCAAATGGCAAAGCAATTGCAGGGCGATTGCTGCAATCTTGACTTAGTTCTACTATGCATGGATTCAAGCTCGCATCTATATAATCCGCTTGCCAACATAGACGATAGACCCTGCCCGGTTGATTCAGATATGGAAGACTATGATAGGTTTGTTTAAGGCCTGGCTATCCACTGTAGGATCTAATTTATTGATTTTAGAAAGACCAAAAAAGGGAAAGAAAAATCCATAGACATGAAAGTGACAGTCATAAGGAGCTTCCTTAAGAAACATCTATTTGATCTCTTGAGGCTCCTGTACTAACCATAGAAACAAGGGAATAATGAGACGAACAAATATTTGTCTACATTGTTAACTTAACCATAGAATATGTGAATCATATATTATCATGAGTCACATCATTTTTATAGATCAAAAGCTTGTGCATCTTAGAAGTTCAACTTTCTAGGTAATAGGTGTTTCCAGGACATTAGCACATACACCAGAAATATAGAGCGTTGCAAACAAAGATTGGGTGGGAAACACTTTTACAAAGAGACTGATAGCTACCTGCTGAGATTCAACGCACTAATCTCTGTCCAACTTGTAGTGTTATCTTTTTGCAACCATATAATTCTGATTACACTTTTTCTGGACATGCATTCAAAATCCCACATCCATGTAATAGAGCCCTATGTCAATGCCCTCCAATCCTCTAAAATTTTACTAACAAGCAATACCTTCTTTGTGGTAAACAATTTCAACACAGACCAATGGTCTAGAACCAAAAAATGCAGACACGACATTTATACATTCTCTAGTTTACCATGGTCTTAGCATCACCAATTTAAAATTGCAGAACGTGCCCGGAACATGTTTCAATCGAAACATATCATTCTTGTGCCTGTAGAATAATGCTAAAGACGCTTTGGTAGGAACATTAAAAGGGCTTTTTCAGAGTACAAAACTCCTACCCTGTATGTATAGAAAATCATCAGATGCACGTAGATTTACTGTTTCTGCAAGTCGAATCTCTTGGTTCTAAATTTTTGTCCATATATTGTAAATATAAAGGTTAAGAAATGAGATCAAAATGGAAATTTAACTGGTGAAGTTGTGGCATACTCTGCTGAAAGGCTCCTCCAACAAAATTTCTCAGAAACTAAGTTCTCTAACTAGGTGCGCAGCCTAACAGAAACACTTAAATCAGCACAAAAATTTCTTGCTCTTCACACCTTAACCTTTGTAGTCATTACATAAATCTACATTCACAACAGCGACCCGCAACTTGCTTTTCTCCTCTTTTGAACTTTCTGTCTCCTGGTTAACTATACAAAGCCTCCTCAGAAATGATGTTATTAGCAGTAATAACTTCCCTTTTCTTGCTCTCGTCATATTTTCCAGCAAGTGAATCAAACAGAATGCCAGCACCAACACCAGCGGCTAAATCAATTGTATAGTGACCCCTGCTGCCAAGCAGTCTAACACCCTGTAGAACATTAAGCACGTCGAATGTCCATGCCAATTCCTGCCTCTGCATTCTTCTCATGTCGAGAGACGCAATCACTGATCCAGCAACATGGCCTGAGAAGAACAGAAAAAATGACACATTCCCCACTGGAAAATCCACACCCGAGCCTAGGAATCCCTGACAAGTGAAAATGAATCTACAAGTTACTAATTGGCGCTAATTGAATCTAACAAACATCTTTGGCTATTCAAGCATTAGGTCCAATTTGTAATGGAACTCGCTTCATTTACCCCTTAGCCATTTAAAAATAAAATTTTAATGGATATTAAGGGATTAAAACTTGAATAAGGTGATAATAAAACATAAAATTTGATGATTAGCAAAATTAAGTAACAATAGATCAAAACCTCAGGAACTGGAAGTTGGGTTGAGGAACCAAGTATTCCACGGCAAGTGAACATGAACAACGCTGAGATTGTTGCTCTTGGCCTTCCCTCTATTAGCCATGCCCACAGTATGTAAATTGCTTGCATTCCAACAAACACCTAACCATGAACATTAAAGACATTAGATACCAGATTAGATGTTATTACTTTAGCCTTCCTATTTGGTATGCTTGCCAACTATCCCAACCAACTTAGTTGGGATATATATATATATATATATATATATATATATATATATATTTTATCTATTCTTGTGCATATCTTTTTTTTAAGCTCATTCTATGAGTTTTTCATTGGTGATTGAGGAGTTCAGAGAACAGGGACATACTTTCCAGCAATTATTTTCCTTAATTATTAATGAAAAAAAACCCATCAGATCTCATTAGCAAACATCAACTTTTGCTACAAAAAACATTAATTTGAATCCCCCCCTGCCACCCCAAAAAAGAAAATGGAAAACACATCAAACCCTTTTGCAGTCTTTCCACAAACATTGGCCTGAATGTGTGAAGTTTTGCATACAAAGACACAAATTAAAACAGGAAAAGACAAAATGAAAAGAAAAAAAGAACATGCAAGCACATACACTTAGACATTACCGTATTAAGACCCGCCAACAGCGCATTAAGCTCCGGCCACGAGGACAACACACGGTGAAGGGGGCGCGTGGCGACAAACCCCAAGTCCAAAGGCGGCGAGGAGGCCGGAATCATCCGGAGCGTGTACTCCACGGCCAAGAAAAACAACAACCCAAGTGAGCAAAAGCACGGCAACCAATGGTACTTAACCACATTTACCATATCATTGACCGTCCATTTCATGCAAGAAGCATTGACCCCTCTAAATCCACGAACCCCATCTTGACCATCTATGCCAACTTTCTTTGCCATGTCGCCGCCACCGTTTACGGCATTAATTTCAATCCTTTTCCGCTTAAAAGGGGCGGAAAGGCTCTTAGCGATGACGGTGGCGGTTGTGTTCATGGTTTCCAAGAGGACGTGACATCTTTTTAACCATTGCTATATATATATATAGCAATGGTTACGGCGGATTTAACAAAGAAATGGTGGTGGTGATCGCCTGTTGGGTTATTTATTTTATTATTATTATTATTATTATTTGTGATTTTGGATTGATGCTAACTAGAAATTTCAACATGAGAAGTAGAGTTTTGTCCCTCCAAACTTTTGGGTTTTCCGAGTCAAACGTTGGTGGTAGTTCCACAATGTTTCAACTAGGTGGAATGTTTTATTATATAGATACTATGTTTATTTTATTTTTATTTAACTATTTGTTGTAATTAATTTATTATTTATTAAAATATATATTAATTATAATTAATTACTAAAATTTAATAATATTAATTTTTATCTAATTTTTGGGTTCAATTTTTATATTTTCCTAACTTTTATTTATTTATAGTAATGGGTAGAGGTCCATCAAGAAAATAATAACTTTCCACTAAAATTCTGGATAATCAAAAGAAAATGTTAAGTATATGCATATATATATATATATATATATATAAAATCAGGAAATGACATGGATAATGTAATTATATAAATTCAACAATTTTAATTATGCATTTAAAACAGAAATGTATAACAAACACTATACTTGTAATAAATTTAAAACACTTACAAAAAAATGTTTAAGTAATAGCAATGATCATGAACATAGATATATATTCTTTTATATACCTTTTTTAAGGTAAAAAAAAAGAAAAGAAAAGAAAAAGAAAAAGTAAAATTCACCTAATATTAAATGTGTAAGGTTAAAAATAAATACATCCAAGTGAAAAAAATAAAAAATAAAAAAAGGTGTCTTACCTGTGACATGTGATTGCTTTAAAAAAATAAAATCTGTATGATGTCCTGTATACATATTTACAGTGTGTTATTAACACATTAAATATATATTTATAATAATTAGTATTATTATAATTATAAATTATAAATTAAAAGTATGAAATAAGTGTATGCATCTCGATCAACTGCCGTTAATATCTCTCCCTTCATAACACCTTTTTAAAAAGCAATCAACACGCTAACGAGTATTTTGCAACCTAGGAGAAAAGCCTTTTTTCAATATTAGTCAAAGGAAAATTACATGTAATTAAATTTAAATAATCTCCTCTCAAGTGTAGGCCTAATAAATTATAACTTTATTATTATTATACTTAGATTACTTGTTTCAATTTTTGTCTTATAGTTTCATAGTTTAGCATATTGAATCTTTGTATCTCCTCTCAATTTCTCCACTACTAATTTCCTTTTCTTATAACATTTAACTAAATCAACCTCTATTTATAGTTGGTCTCTAACCAGATCCTTTAAATTTTCCTTAAGAAAATTTTCCAACTCATTCCTAATGTTATAATGCATTTGTTAATGTTGACTAATGTCTTTATTTACATGTAATTTAACTTTTTTTTACAAAATAGGCTGTGATATGTTATAAACACAGTGACTTCTTGTATCTTACTCATACATAATATTTAAAGTATTTTGTGTACATAAAATATATTCTTTATTTTAAAAAGTATAAAGACTTTAAAATTCAAACTTATCTTATTTTGTGTTATGTAATGGGTATTTGCCTTTTTGTCTCAATGTATTATGATCTTGACTATCACTTGTTTTAAAATTTCATAATCACTACTATTTGGTTACTCATATTCATATCATTCTTACATATTTTCATTCTCTTTCTTAATATATCCTCTATTAGTCTCATTCACATACTTTACAATAGATTTTTTTAACTACTTTTTGTCCATGCCTTTCTACCTTGACATCATGCACAATAAATTTATCCCTTTCATCTTGGCTTGCATTAAATCTTCTAATATTTTTTCTTGTCTCCTTTAACTTTAAATCACCATTATTAGTCAACATGCTAACTTTGATTCTCATTCTCTCCATTCTCATATTTATCATTTTTTGAACCAACTTTATGGATTACATCATCCTTCTTTCTTATCACTTTTGCTTTCATAAAGTTGTCAAGGTTAATATTATTTGAAACTTCTTTATTAATAAAATCAACCCCACCAATTTTTCATAATGGTAACCTAACATCATTTACACCAACACTAGCATTACCCTTACAAGGAAGGTCCCAACAATACTTTCATCACCAACATTAGCATATTGCTTTTCTAAGCTTTCTCCTATGCTAACTCTCAACATCTACACAAACCTCACTTTGCTGGTCCCATCAGCATCACCCTCACCTCTGTTCACTACAAAATCATCACTGTGCACAACATATACTTCAACCTTTTTGTGCTTAACTATAATGTCATTAATTTCTAAGACAATTCTATTTACTTTGACTATTTCTTTTAATTAATTCTTCAAGCTCTCTCTTGGAACTATGCAAAGTTTTTTGTAATTTGAATAAACTAATCTTTTAAGCACTAAATGAAGTATATTACAATAAGACTTTATGTTCATTTTAACACCTTTTTATTAGAATTATAACACTTATAATGAACATAAGGTTCATAATTAATGCTAAAGATAATGTAATTAAAAATGTATATAACAAAAAACTATACTAATAATATTTTATAAAAATTGTTTCTTTTTATTACAAATTCCCTTCAAAATTATTTTATTTTTAGTATCAAATTATTTGTATGTTGCCATTTATGACATTTTTCTTAAAAAAATTGTATTAAATTACTTATTTTTCTTTTCTTTACGAACTTTAATGTTAAGTAGTATGTTGATTATTATTATTATTATTATTATTATTATTATTATTATTATTATTATTATTATTATTATTATTATTATAACAGTTAATTATTACGATCATAAATTTTTATTATTTACTATAGTTTTATTTGATAAAATTATAAAATATTACTTTATATTATTGTCTTATTAAAGGATAATATTAAATATAAAAAATATTTATTAAATAATTGTGATATATTATTTTTATTATGATGAATAATTTTTTATATGTTTTATTAAATAATTTTATTAACAAAATTTATTTATTTTAGTTTTTTTTTTTCATTAAACATAATGCATAGTATTATGGCGCGAATTCAAGACCCAGGCAAAAATATAAGCAACTAAAAGTGGGTGGAGGCAGTTAGATGTTCTGTAATGCCTATAATCCCTTTGTTCGGTCCGAAGATTACTTTCGCTTACAACACGCTGATTAGATACCATGCCGTCTCCGCGCCTTCCCTGGCCATCTCTCTCTTCTCCCGCATGCGCCGCGCCGGCGTCCCGCCCGATAACTTTACGTTTCCTTTCGTCCTCAAGGCCTGCTCTCGCCTCCAACTGGGTCTCGACCTCCATGCCCTTTTGATCAAGCTCGGTTTCGCTTCCAATGGCTACGTACAAAACGCATTGATCAGTTTCTATGGATGTTGCGGACTGTTTGGTCATGCGTTGAAGATGTTCGATGAAATGCTCGACCGAGACGTCGTCTCGTGGTCTTCGATGATTTCATCTTTTGCCAACAATGGTTTGGCCCGGGAGGCTTTGGATTTGTTTCGGGATATGCAGCTTGATGGGAATGTGAAGCCGGATGAGATTACAATGCTTGGTGTGTTATCAGCTGTTTCGAGGTTAGGGGCGTTGGAAATGGGGCGGTGGGTTGGTGCTTATATTCGAAGAAACGGGTTGGAGCTTACTGCATCGTTAGGGACGGCATTGATCGATATGTATTCAAGATGTGGGTCTGTTGATGAGTCTGTTAGAGTGTTCCGCGAAATGTCTCAACGAAATTTGTTGGCGTGGACTGCTTTGATCAATGGACTTGCAGTTCATGGGCGAAGTAAGGAAGCATTAGGGGTGTTTTATGATATGAAGAAAGCGGGTTTATCTCCCGATCATGTTACGTTTGGTGGGGTTTTAGTTGCTTGCAGTCATGGTGGTCTTGTGGATGATGGCTGGCGAGTTTTTAGAAGTATTAAGAATGAGTATGGCTTGGAGCCAACGATGGAGCATTATGGTTGTATGGTTGATCTCCTTGGCCGTGCTGGCCTGCTGTATGATGCATTTGAGTTTGTAGAGCAAATGCCTTGTAAACCAAATGCGGTCATTTGGAGGACTCTACTTGGAGCTTGTGTAAATCAAAATGATCTTAGATTGGCAGAGAAAGTGAAGGAGAAGATATACCCTCTAGACCCTTTTCATGATGGTGACTATGTACTTATATCAAATGCTTATAGTGGGATTGGTAGATATATGGAGAAGGCGAAGGTGAGAGCATCCATGAGAGAGAAGAGAATCACCAAGGAACCAGGCCATAGTTTTCTTGTTGTGGACCAGGAGATTCATGAGTTTGTATCAGGAGATAAGTCTCATCCTAATTCAGAAGAAATTACAAGTTTCTTAGTTAATGTAATTGATAGCATCAGAAGTGAAGGTTATACTCCAAATACGTCCAGTGTGTTTCATGACATAGAAGAGGAGGAGAAGGAGCGTAGTCTTAGCTACCATGGTGAAAAGTTGGCAGTTGCTTACTCACTTCTTTGTTTAAAAGACAGAAAAACAATAAGGGTCATGAAAAATCTCCGAATTTGTCATGACTGTCATCATTTCATGAAGCATATATCGAGCAAGTTCAACAAAGTAATTGTTGTTCGGGATCGCAATCGGTTCCATCATTTCAGGAATGGAGAATGTTCTTGCCAAGATTATTGGTAAAAGAAGCTGCACAAAGCATTTATTCTATTCTGATTTGCACATGGGTTTACAATAAACCGTCCTGAATTTACCAAAAGCATGGTTTTAAACTGTTTTGGCAGTGCTTAAAAGAATGTGAGTGCAATTTTGAACTGTTTGACCGTTTATAGAAAGAAGAAATGAAGGCATTCAAGAAAGACACAACTTAAATGCACTTTTACAAATGTATATAGATGAATGTTATTTGTCAAACCATGTTTATGAATTGGACATTTTGCAATGCAGCATGGACGAACCATGGGTTTTCATATGCCATCATAATGAACAAGAAGTTCGGGGGTTTATTCTTTTCAAGTTTTCTCTCATTTTCAACGCTATGTTTCAAAAAGCTTCTGAGTGATAACCCGCCTACCAAGTGCACGTGGAATTGAAGAAAAAAAAAAAAATCTTTTCTATTGGTAGATAAATTGGAGGAAAATACTGAAACTAATGGAACGAACACTTTATTTTTGGTGGGATGAGTGGCACCCTTCTGGCGCGCTAATTAATAACTTTCGTGGAAAAGTTTTTTATGATTCATGCTTCTTTATACAAGCTAGAGTTGAAGCATTGACTAGTGCAAGATTTTTCTCAATGGGCTGCAGCCAGATCTGAGGAGCTAATGTGCATCCGAGCTAGTTTTTGTGGTGCTATGGTACCTGATCAGAATAGATAGGTTAAGGTGATATGGAAACCAATATCTAATGGTCAATTCTCTATTAATAGGTGCATGGGAAGAGATTTCAATCTAAAGGAGAGCAGTAAATTGTATGAAATCTTATGAGGGGCAATGTTTGATTCCAAGACATAGCTTTGTGGCCAAGGATAGGCTACTGAAAAGATGTTTTTTTACTCAATCCAAGCTGCCTGCCATGCGGAAATGAGGAGGAATCTGGTGATAATATCTAGTTTTAGTGTTCTTTTTCAAATGCCATCTAGAGATTTTCAAAAATTTGGGATTGGCAAATTTATGAGTTTCTAGAATAAAGAGTATAATTTGGTACAGAATCATTCATAAAAGAACATCGACATCTCAGATGATATTAAGAGTGCTTGGTGTGGTGCAATAGACAAAATTTAAAGGGATTGAAATAGGAGATTGTCTGAAGCAAAGTGCCCAAAACTTACACCCTCCTAGCCATTGTTTGAAAGACTTTTAGTCTTTGAATACATGTCTATAATTAACAAACCCAAACTGCAAATATACATCCAAAGATGTACAATACACTTCCAGCTAACTGAGTCCCTGTGAAGGTACTCCAATGAAAACGTAGAGAAAAGTACTTTTTAGAAATGCTTTTCCTTGAGAATGAAGGAAAAGAAAACTTTTGCAAAGGCCAAGAGAGAAGATCGAAAAGTTATACCAGCAACTCCTTGAGAACCAAAAAGTACATAATTTGCTTTCAGAAGTTGAGACGAAAGGCAAGAATACTAATTTGTGTTTGGATTGTCATATATTCATCATCATCTGCACCTGCATCTGCTACTTTCTTTTTTATTATGGCGAGGTTTGGGATACTCAACCACTGAATCCATTTACCTCACATATACAAGAGAACTGATCAATTGTGTACAGATAGGAAAATTCTTTCAGGGAATGTCTGCAGATGCAAGACCTATCTGGTAACTGAAAAGGGTGCCAACCAGAATTTTTAAATGACAATCCCTGAAAGTCATTCCCATACAGATAAACTTGATCATCCAGTTAGAAAATACAATTTGATATTGCAAAATTGGGATTTGGGACTCTTTGCCAACTGATGTTCATCAAGTACACTTGCACAAGGTGAAAGAATATTGCTGAACCTTAAACAAAGTGGGCAAACATCCAAAAACTGAACGTATGGAACTCAAGCCAGTTCAACCCAGTCTCGACTGACCATCCTACTTGTACAACTAGGAGGAAAAAAAAAACACACACACACACACAACTGTTGAGTGAAATCACACACACCATAAATTGAATAAAAGACCTACGTTTGAGAACCTAGATGTAGCCCGAGAGCGATGGAAATCATTTTGACAGAAAACCTGAACAGAACCAGAAAAATTGGGAAAAAAACTAATCATGAACTGATAAAAAATAACCAAGAACTTTTCAGTGGTAACTCTGAACACCAAAGAAAATAAATGCGAACAGCTTTTGTACGATGAATCTTCCTTAGTATGACATGATTGGAGGACTTCTCCATTCATAGATCACCTATAGCAACTGTCCTACAGGAGGCAAAATTTACAACTTTAATAAACAAGATAATACTAGAAGGGTCATAAGTATAATATTACTATTCATATCTTTTATTTCACTTAATAATTTATTTATTTATTTTTTTAAATTAACTTCTCGAATAATATTAAAAATATAATTAAATAATTATAAATTTAAATTATATTATTTTTATATTTAATTATAAATTAAGTAATATTCAACTCTTACATTTTTTAAAAAAATAAAAATTATAGATTTTATAAACGTTATTACTATACACTCTCACCACAAATGTTATAAAATATTTTTTCTATATTACCAGGTACATAAAAGAAAAAAGTAGAGATAAGATATTAAGTATTTGTGATGTTCCATGATTTTATAAGAGAAGTAATTTAGAATACCTCATTTGACAGCAAAGGTCACGGGTCATCATCATTAGTTGCCATTTTTAACTGAACCCTCGACCTCAAGGTTGTCAACAATGTGACTAAACCTTCGGGCCAAAGAGTTGCAACACTTCTAGATATGGCTCCAGGCAAGAATCTCAGCCACCTCCCTTTAGCCAACAGACACAAGCACAGAGCGTTACCAGCCCTTGAACCCTTGACCCTAACCTTTTCGCGCGATGAAAAGAACATCAAGGCCAAGAGTGGTTGGTGACAGTCAGAGAACATTGCCCCTATTTATATGGTTTTGTGAGTAAATGCTTTGCAATATTTATGAGCACCAAAATAAAATTTGTTAGGTGAACTGGGTTATCTCCAATGTCATAAACAAGAGAGGGAAATGCTCTTTTGAATCTCATAGGTGTTAGGATTGTGTCTTAAATTGGTAATGCTCTTTTCTTTTTTTCTTTTTTTTTTGAGTGTAGGAATTTTGGCATAGTATTATATATGTGTCGAATAAAAAAAATTAAAATGACACACAATATTTTAGATTTTGTTATATAATGGCACTTAATATTCATCTTTCAGTAAATTTAAAGTGAGACTTGTAAGTTTCTTTTATTACTTTTGAAGGGTGCTGTAAGAGGTTGGCGTGTGTGTGTTTTTTCTTTCTTTTTTGGGAGCAAAAATGTACAGTCTCTTGTTAATTGAGAATTGATATTGTTAATACCTCATTAGTATGTAACCAAGTAAAGTCAGTTTTGACTATATAAGAGAAAAAAGGTACTTTGGAAAAGGCTAAGCATTACCCATCTTTGAACTCTTGACCCCAAAGGTGGTTGGTCTAAGTGAACCCAACGTCGAGGCCAATGAAGGAAGGTGCACAGCAGTTCATTGAAAATTATATTATTATTTCCGTCATATACAGTTGACTCCATAGCAACGTTTTGTGGCCCTTGTGAACCTGACACCTCTCTCTCTTTCCAAGAGAAAGAAAGAAAGTAAAATATGACGGCTATAGATTACTTAACCCTCGTATTTTCAAGAAAAAGAAAATTTTGTATTGATACTCTTCAATTTTTTTTTAAAAAATAATAATATAATAATAAATAATATCAAAATAAATGATATCAAATATTATTTTTATTTTATCTTTTATGTCTATTTTACCTTTTATTTGACATAAAATATCGAAAATTTTTAATTTTATTGACTCAATGTAAGAATATCAACAAAAAACTCAATTACCTTGTGGGATAAAATCTCAAAACTTGAAAGGTGATAGAGTTATTAGCTAATATTGCCTGTTCTTGTTAGGAAAAAGTTAGGGGCATGGGACCGGTGGATAGGAATTGGTTGAAACAGGGTGGAGATGGTCTATAAGCTCTAACCCCCCCCCCTCTCTAAAAAAAGTTTTTTGAATTTTGTTTTTAAAATATATGATATCTCAATAAGTAAGATATAACATGTAAATAAATATCTTACAATATATATATATATATATATATATATTATAAGATACTCTTTTTTGTACAATTTATTTTATTTATTTGAACATCTTATATTTTTTAAAAGAAAACAAAATAACATAAAATAAAAACTTGTTTGGACATGAAATCTTGAGAGATTTGAGAATCCATGGTGGTAGTTTTGATTGAATCTTAGACACAGAAAGTCCGCAAAAGCCCCGACCAGAGAGAGAGAGAGAGAGAGAGAGAGGATTTTTTTTTTTTTTTTTTGAAATTTTCCGATCAAATCCTATTGGTCACCTCTAAGATTGATTTATAGTGTAAGAACTCAATTTGAGATAAATGGAATATGGAAAATTATAACCTGTTGTGTTGTGTGTTATATGTAACTATGTAAGTTGGTTAGGGCGCCACTTAAAAAGATTGCAACTCCTTTGAAAGATTTAAATATATATATATATATGAATGAAGCCAAAACAATGCTTGTCTGCTGCTTTGTGGATGGATTTGAACAGTACATTTGTATTAATTTTTTTCTTTTCATCTAAATAATAGTTAATGGTTAATCTATTTAATATATATATATATATAAGAGAGAGAGAGAGAGAGTGTGTGTGTGTGTGTGTGTGTGTGTGTGTGTGTGTGTGTGTGTGTGTGTGTAAGTTCAAAGACATGTAAAGAGCAAACTTCTAACTCCCACATTTGTGAATTTTCTTAAAGAGGTACTACTCTAGCTTTGTCTCAATCTTCAAAAAGGTTGATATCCAATTGTGCTAGGCAGCTGGGTTACATGTGCACTTCTCTTGGGAAAAGAAAAAATGAGGAAAGTGAATGGAATGTATTGAAAAAAAGAGAGGTATTTTAGAATACCTCATTTACTAACAAAGAAAATTGAGGAAAGCCTTTAAGCCCTTGACCTCACTCTTTTTTCAGATCTGTGTGAGCCAAACACAGACCAAGGAGGCAAGGAAGGTGGGTGGCTTGAGAGCAACCTTTTTTAAAATTTGACTCTTTAACAAGTACTTATTGGCCACACCTCCCGATTATTCTCAAAACTTTGTGAGGTGATAAAGTTTGTAACAAATATCACCTCTTCTTATTATTTCTTGATTTTCAATAAGGACTTTGATTACTCGAATTAGTCTAGGCTTAAATGAAAAACACATGAATTCAAATTACGTTTTTTTTTATATGATAAATTAAAAGAAATAAAATATAATTTGTAACTATTATTAATCATTATAATTTAATAATTTAAAATATTTATTTAAATCATGAAGTTAAAAATTTTAATATTCGCCAAAATGGAGTTAAACTATGTATGATTATACAAAGTGTCAAAATTGAGATTTACTTTTTCATATGTGTATGTGTGTTGCGATTTTACATATTAAAATGAAAAATAAAATATAAATAATAAAAAAAATATCAAAATAAATTTAAATGTACACTTTTGACTCCAAATTTATGATATTAATCTCATAATTATCCATCCAATCTTCCATGACTTGCATATTTATTCTTTTGTGGATATGTCTCAGAGAAATTACTCTTCTTCCTTACCAAACAAAAAAAAAAAAAAAAAGAGAAAGTACTTTTTTATGTTTAATTTTATCAAAATTGAGAAATAAAAATTAACAATATAATTTAATAAGATCAACTATTTAAATTAAAAGGAATTTTAAATAAAAAAAGAAATTATAATCTTTATAAAAAATTAAAAAAAAACCATAACAAATAAAGAAAACAATAAATAAAATACTTAGGTCTGATGAATATAAATCAAATCATATTCCTTTTATTCAAAAATAGCAATGAAAATAAATATGTGGACTTAATTGATAGTCTTGATGACCATTAACGACCCCAAAATCGAAGAAAATAAAGAGAGAGAGAGAGAGACAAGAGATGTCGGCAAAGCTTTTTCTTTATATTTCACCGACACCTTTTAACTTTTTTGAGATTTTTGTTTATTATTATTATTAGTTTAAAATTATCCTTCACTTTTCTGCCGTCAACTTTTTATATATTTAGAATCGATCACTCAAATATCTTGCAAAATTAAATATAATTTAATTTTATTAAATATTTAAATTCATAATTTTATAGTACAAAATAAATATTTTAAATTGCTAAATCAAACAATATAATATAATAGTCATTAATCATATTTTAATTCATTTAATTTATTAAATGAGACATAATATGTGTTCATGTATTTTTTTATTTTATTTTATGTGCCTAGCCTTGTTTAACTAATCAAATTCCTTATTGTTAGAAAGAAGTATGAAATCAACAAAATCAAGAAATAATAAGAACAAGTAATATTTGCCACCGATTCCATCACCTTGTAAAGTTTTGAGAATTATCAGTCAGCCACCAAGTACTCATCAAAGAGTCAAAGTTAGAAAAAAAAAAAAAAAAGTTGCTTCTAAAACACCACCCCTACAAAATTAAAATCAAGGGTTCAAAGGTTGGTAACCCTACAATTTTTTATTTTATTTTTATTTTTTTAAAATGGACCTAAGACTTCATACACTAAAGTGATAAATAAAATATAAGTAAAATTAAATATTAATGGAATGGCTTGAAGTCAATGTATTTAAGCTTTGAGTCATAACATAAAAATTTTATTGTAGTTAACATAATCTTCTATTAGAAGACATAAAAGTTTGATTAATGCTTAGATTGGTGTTGGTTTAGATTGGAATTCTTCTCCTAATTAAATCATCCATTTATAATAAATCTTATAATCTCACCTATAATCTGAATTTGAGATGAATGTTTAGAATTTTTAATTATTGAAAATTTACTTTCAATTGGAGAACTAATTTAAGCTTAGTGATTTTTTTTTATTTTAAATTTAGGCCTTTGTAGAGCAAAACAATCCCATTGATCAAAGTTTCAAGATTTGTTTTTCCTAGGGAATAGAAATTTGATTTACAGAACACCATAAAAATTAAAGTTACAGAACACTATGTTTTTGTGGAAATGTCTTAGAAATTACTCTTCATCCTTACCTAACAAAATCAACAATCTAAATTAAAAGGGCTCTTAAATAAGGAAAGAAATCATTATTTTTTTTTATCAAAGAAGGAATCAAATATTAAAATAAACAATAAACTTGTAAAACTAATACTACATTTTAATTTAAAATTTTAAGACATTGAGTGAATGAGTTATTTTTATTTATATTTTATTCATTTCAATAGAAAATTTTTTAATCACACAATTTTTATATTTATAGTTAAAATATTAATAACAAAAGATGCAACAAAGTTTTTTTTTTTTTTCAATGGTTGTTTAAATTTACAGAATATAAAGAAACAAAGAGAATGGGTATCTCGAGGACAACATTTTCAAGCTTGCATGATGAAAAAAGAGTGGCTTAAAGACACCGAAAAGAGAGAACATTTTTATCATGGAACTTGATAAAGTTCTTTCTTTAAGCAATTCAATGCAACAAAGACTAAGTTTCATGATTTATCTAAATTGCCAAAAAAGTTATATTTTCTAGTAAATAGAAGATTAGATAATCATGCAAGAATATATATATATATATTCATAATAAAGCATATAACAACTTATATAAACAATTGTACACCCCTTTCTCTCTCTCTTTCTTCTTTTTGTTTCTTATAAGCAAATTCGAATCTTGGCAGGGGGCAGATGCACCGTTGAATACCACAATAAGCCATGTTCGACTGTGGGATTCCTGTGGTGGACAAATTCCTTTGAAAAATAAATTATAGTTACAACAAAAATATATATTCTATCAAGCCAAGAATATTAAACGAAAAGACTTTCATGCCTCACCTACTTTTTGTTTTGACAAAAAATGCTAAGTGTACTTGTAATATTTATACATGATATTTATTTATTATTTATATTTTTTTAAAAAAAATTATTAATTAGTGAATTACACAATAACATTTGATATTTTAAAAATAAATATAACAATTCTTCTTTTCTTTTTTCTTAATAAGTAAGAAACCACAAATTGTATTAACATAATTCCTTAATTATATATTTTAATTTTTTTATTTATAATTAAAAATAATAATTATTACATATAATATATCAAACTATTATAATAATATAATACAAATTGGTATCAAATTAATCACATTAAATGTAAAATGTTTTTGTCTCACAATTATATATAACCTCCAAGTTGTATAAAACCTTAACTTTTCTTTTAATTTAAACTCTAAAATATTATTGAATGTAAATAATTAAAATTAAAATTTATTAATATTAAAATCAAACATATGAAAAGATATATTCAAATTAGTAGGTGAATTTTTTTATTAAAAAATTAAATAAAAAGTCTATTAATTCATTAACTATACAATTAAATTTAATACTTAAAAAATAAAAATAAAAATTCATTTTTTCTTGATAACTAAGAAACCATAAATTATATTATCATAATTCATTAGTTATATATTTTTAATTTTTGATATATAATACAAATAATCATAATTATATATAATGCATCAAAAAATTATAATAACACAATGTAAATTAATGTGAAATTAATCACATTAAATGTGATGAAGTTCCTAATAGGTTAAAAGAATAATGTGCCTTAAAGTTATATGTAGCCTTAACTTGTTTCCTAATTTAAACTCTAAAATACTATTAAATATATAAAATTAAAATTAAAATTTATTAATATTAATATTAAATATAAAAAATATACTCAAATTGGATGATGAATATTTTATAAATAAATAAATAAATAAATAAATAAAAATATCATTAAATAATTTCGATTTCAATTACAATCATCTAAGTAATTGCAAGGTAATTCTTTTTGTCCTAGAAAAAAATAAAAGAAAAAGGGCACTCTATATGTTTCAATGAACTCCTCCATTTCTTCTTAGCGTTTAGATCGTTTCTCACAAGAAATCAGGCGTAAAGTCAGCCCAAAGCTTAAAGCTTTTGTTATTTTCTATTTCCTCTCTCTTCTTCTGCTGTTCTTCAAAGCCGTTTGTATAAATAAAAAGGGCATTTATTAGAGCTTGATAAACCTTTAAAAAAAAAAAAAACAAGAAGAAAGCTTTCGAAAGAAATAGAAATGAAGGATGCAGCATTGGTGGTGGATGGTGGGTTTGTATATGAAGAAGAGAAGCAGCTAACTGTACTCAAAACCTCACTCTTCTTTGCCAACGATGGGTTCATCGTCTATGACTGTAGAGGTGAGTTGGTCTTCAGAGTTGACTCGTACGGACCCGACACCAGGGACAAGGACGAGGTTGTGCTAATGGATGCCCATGGCCGATGCTTGCTCACTGTCAGAAGAAAGGTACCTACTTTTTGCGTCTCTGTAATTGTCTGGCCGAGTTGACTCAGTTAGGCGACTTGTTATTAAGGACTTTTAACTATTGAAATTCGGCCAACTTGAGATTGGGATTCGTGGGAATTACTTTTTTCTTTTTTCTTTTTTGGCCTTTTTCAGTGCGCAGCAGAGAGAATGAAAAGCTTGTCACTCGGTTTGATTAGTGAACCTGAGTGAACTCGTTGAGTTGATGAGTTTCATGCATACTATGTAAATGCTGCAGTTGTGTAATAAAATGTGCAAAACTGGACCATGCTTTCACCGAGTTTGTCAAAACTAATGATTTTATTTGTTGGGTTTTGATTGGATTTGTGTCCAGTTTAGATAACATTTTGCAATCCATTTTAATTCTTCTCATCCCACCGAGTCAACTCGATGAGTCCTTCCCTTGAATTTAATTAATTTTTTTTTTTAATTTAAAAAAAGGGTATTGAATTAGCCAATTTTCTAAAGAACACAAACTTAGAAATCATTGTTTAATTTTTGGCATCGATGAATGCTCCATTTCTTAACTTCTGCACTATGATAGACCCAACAACCTCGTGACCTTCAGAGAGAACATTTTATAAAGGCAAAAGGTCGAATTTTCTTGTGAATGCCCCCCCCCCCCAATTAATTTGACATCTGGAAATTTCCACTGAGTCAACTCGGGGATATTTTGTGCAGAGGCCGAGTCTACATCACAGGTGGGAAGGCTATCTAGGGGAAAGAAGAGAAGGGCAAAACCCCATCTATAGTGTCCGTAGATCATCGATAATCGGACGGTCCAGCATGACTGTGGAGGTGTACGGCAACCAAGGTGAGGAGTACCAGATAGAAGGTTCCTTCGCCAATAGATTCTGCACGATTTTCAATGCTGACAAGGAAGCAGTGGCTGAGATCCGACGCAAAGTGGACGCCACCACTGGTGTGGTACTTGGCAAGGACGCTTTCTCGTTGTGCCTGAAGCCTGGCTTTGATGGGGCGTTTGCCATGGGCCTTATCCTGGTTCTTGATCAGATCAACGGTGATGATTATGTTCCAGATGGACTTGAGTTGGACCGCACCACAGAGGACTGAGAATTGGTGAAACATATCCCTCTACACTTCTAAGGGACCTCTTGTTATTTCGTGTTATACGTTATTTTTAGCATTGTCTAAATTGCTAATTGAAGAGAGAAGTGAGAGAGTTATCCGTTGTAAGTTAGTGAAACTTAATCCAGATGCCGTTTTATAATCGTTAACTTAATCATATTATGATTATTAAATTATTAAATTTGTTATTTTATTTTATTATTATTGAACTAATGGTTATATAATTATCAAACTAATTATTATGAAATCGATATTAGTCAATATAAAACATAATAGTATCAGTTATTTATTATTGTCAAAATTTATATTTATTATTATTTTATTCTATAAACAATTAAATTAAAATTAATATAAATTTATCACTTTGTCTTATTATTTTTTTAAGATAATATATGATATTTATAAAAAATTACCATTGGCATCCAATTCATTTATCAACAGTTTGGCATTTTCATTTTGAATCGAGTTAATTTGGTTGAGTCATGTGGTTTAGAAAGTTTGATGAACACTCCTAACTACAACAATATCATGTACTTTTATACATTCGTTGCTTTTGACTGCGTCTGCACAGTGAAAGTCGAGTGATTAATGTTTGATAGATTTTATTTTATTTTTTCGAGCCAACAATGTAAACAATCATTCATGGGAAGAACTTTTGGCAATGGACTCTTTTTATTTTTGCTTGAGTTACTATGACACTGGTTGCCAACGGGGGGCTACTTTACTAATAAAAGAACTTTATAAAAAAATAATAATAAAAAAAAAACCATTTTCAGAGGATAAGAATTCAAATTTCATACGTTAAGTGGGGGCTTATTCAATGAAAATTCGTCTAAACAAGGACAATATATTAACCCCATTTAGTATGGAGTTGGGGCGTATAAATGCAGCTAATTTGATTTAATGGGTTTCAAACACCAAAAACATTATTATATTAGTATAACGGTTGAATATATACTTATAATTTTCATTATCATTAATAATTATATATCAAAATATTTAAAATATTTCATATGACTTTTCCAGTTTATTACGATGAAGAAGACCGTTGAATTTGATGGGGGGATTCGGCCACCAAACAAATCCAGATTTTTTCTACTAATGCGTGTCATGACTGAAGCCACCAATTTGATAAAATGTTGTGGATCCCAATTCACAAGATGGTCTTCAAATCTTTTCAAGCAGCAAAGGCCCCAGCCATTTTCGTCCGTAGCTTAAAAGGGGTTCATAAATTTAATAATAATAATAAAAAAAAACCCCCATCGATCAATCGAAAAAGCTTAATGAATTATTCACAAGGATAAGAATATGTCAATCTCCAATGGAATCTCTTCCTTTCTTTTTTTTTTTTTTTTCTCTCTCTCTCTCTTTTATTGATGACTCACTTTTCAGGACTTGCATGGCCTAAGTTACCATAAAATATTGAAAATGTGTTATATTTAGTATGCCTAGCCCTTTCGGTAAAGGAAAAAAAAAAAAAAGAGATGGCGAGCCCACCAAAGTGCTTTTGGTGTTGTGGGCGCTCTCTTGTTGGGAATCTATTCTGAAAAGCTACATCCTGGCAAAGCATAATCCAAGTGCAAATGTGTTCCTCCTGTTTCAAGTGGCAAAATCCCAATGTAAAGTGGACCTTTATCTTGCCACCAGACTGCCGAAATCTTAATAATTAGGGTTTCTTTCAATGTCGGCAATTGTTTTAATGGTGTAGTAGGATTCTACATGAATAGGCTAGACTGGTAGGGGTTGTTTTATTTGGAAGGATCTGTATGTTACTATGACTTCCCGTCCATTAAGGCAGTTGCTTGCCTCGTAGATGTGTCAAACAGGAAAATTCTTAATTGGCTGGCTAGTTGTAAGTAGCCCCAGACTATGGAAAAAAGAATCATACCGGGACTTAGCATTGACTCTGATTCTCAAATATCGCAAAACAGAATAGAATGTGATATGATGAGATAGAATGCAATAGAAATAAAAAAGAAAGACTCAGGGAACGGGTTACCTACTCTTTTAACGGTCAAAGCGAACCATTTCATTCCGAATTAAGTTGAATTTCTTTATATCTCTTGCTGTTTTTCCCCCCTTTGTTTTGTAAAAATTTGGTGTGTTCGCAGGAGAGGTTTCTTCTTCTCTTCAATTCCATGGTCCCTCTCCTTAATGGCCTATTTTTCTGAATTAATTCATGGCCTCCACACTCTTGTCTCCCCATCATCCTTGTCGTCTCAAACTACCGAGCATGGCGTTTTCTTGAGCTTTTGCGGCGAGGATGTTCGAAAGAATTTGCTGAGCCACCTCCTTGCAGCTTTTCGTCAAGCCAATATAAAAGTTTTTGTGGATGAAACATTGACGAGGGGTGAACTTATCTATCCCGCTCTTATGAGGGCCATTGAAAAGTCGGATATAGCAATTGTCATCTTTTCCAAAGGCTATGCACCGGTCTCAGTGGTGTTTACAGGAACCTGTAAAGATTATTATTGAACGCTTCCACTACCAGCGCAAGAGACTTATTCCTGTTTTCTATGATGTAAGTCCATCAGATGTCAAGAATCAGGGTGGCATTTATGCAGAAGCATTTGCTGTATATGACATGTGGGCAAAGCATTTTTCATGTTATCAGATAGCTGTGAACGACTGGAGGGCTGCCATGTGGTGGGCAGCCCTCTTTCTTGGAAGAGATGCACAGGTCATAAGGTAACCACATTTCTTCTTTTAAGAACTTCATTCCAAAGTTTTGTAGATACTTTCCAATGCTACGTACGCAGTCCAACAAACTGTTATCCAATTGTTGTAACTGTGACCCTTAAACCATAATTTGCATTTCTCAATTTACATAAACTACAACTGTGTTTAATGCTGTGTTTGATAGTGATGACGCGGAACTAGTGAAGATGCTTGTGAAGGACGTTATGGAGTGCTTGGCATGGGCATTTTGCAGACTTCAATGTATGGGGGACAACAGAATTCCTATGTAAATTTGGCCACAGTTTGGCATTACCGAACTGTGCATAGTTTGGAAGCCCGTAAGCTAGCTGACAAATTTTTAGTTACATGGAAGAAATTGTAAATTTTGTGTTTTGGCCGGGAGAAATTGGATTTGATAAACGAATTTTCCTACATATTTTATGATAAAAAATAATTTTTCGTATCTTCTTACTAAATTCTTATTTATTTTGCGTAAAAATTTAAATTAGTTGAACAATAATTTTATTATTATCAAATCTCTTTTTGCATACTTCTTTAAGTATCTCGTAATGTCAGTTCATTTTTTCATACATTTGTCAGTTTACTGTTGCAGAGTTAGGTTTTGATCATACTAATTCACAAAACATTTAGTCACTTTATGTATAAAAATAAATTAAGTAAACTTTAAAAAATTTAAAAAAACTCAAGAGAGTAAGTAGTAGATTCAAAAATGAGAGAATAATAGTAAATATAAGTATTTAGTAATAGAGAGAAATTTTTACTATTAAAAGTTGATATTACAAATGGAAGAAGTGTGGTATTTATAGTTATTTTTCCTTCTCAATGTAGAGTTATAATTAGTTGTTCTATAAAATTTCATAAAATATTTTAGATTAGAACTAATGTAGAATATCTAAATATTTATAATAGAGTATTCTATATAAGTAACAGTTAAGTTTACTTTTAAAATTCTCTTTACTTTGGGTTAAGACATCGATTGGACTAATATTGGGTTAGCATTCAACATGCTGGCTGGTAGCACACTTGGGGTAGCTCGTGACACCCTTCCCCACTCATTCTCACAACATTCTCGTCACGCCTTCATCCTTATATCACTGTATGTGATCAGTAAACTATCATAATAGATCTTTTCATTCCTAGCTAACCTCGTGATGTGGTAGATTACACTAGTTAACTAAATACTCAGTATAGTTAGAAACTCTACTTTGTTGGACTACTCTATTCATAATGATACACTATAGTTCCTTATCGAATTCATTGACAATAGTAGTAGGTGCACATTTTGATTCTCCTCGATTTGGATTCTCCTTATCTTTATGAACGGTCTTTAAAAAACTTACATAAAAGACATTGTGGATTTTGAATTTTGAGGGAAGTTGGACTTGATAGAAGACTTTTTTCACATGCTTGATGATAGAAAATGGTCTTTCGTACCTTCTTACTAAGCTCTTATGCAATTTGTGTGAAAACTTGAATAAAATGAGCAGCAAATTTACTGTTACAAAGTCTCCTTCAGCATACTATTGTGGACATCTCTTGGCATCAAGTAATTTCTTTATGTGTTTGGAAGCCTTTATGCATTTTGTGTAGAGAGTTGAATTGATTAGATAACAACTTTACCATTACCATATCTCATTTTACATACTCCTTTGGGCCTTTTTTGGCATTAGCTCATTTCTTCATACATTTAGCTGCTTTTTTTCATGAAGTTAAACTTTGATCATACTAATCCATACAACACTTAGTTATCTTATGTGTAGAGATGAACTAAGTAAATTTTGAAAAATTTGACTGAACTTAAGAGAACAAGTAATAGGATAAAAAATGAGAGAATGATAGTAGATACAAGTGTTTAGTAATAAAAAAAGACTTTTGCTATTGAGAAGTGATATTACAAATGAGAGAAATGAAGTATTTATAATTATTTTTACTCCTCAATATATAGTTACAATTAGTTATTTTAAAAAATTATATAAAATATTTTAGATTAAGACTAATTTAAAATATCTAAATATTCATAATAAAATATTTTAAACATATAAAATTAATTATATTTTTAAGATTCTTCTCGCCTTGAGTTGAGACATCAATGATACTAATAGTACACTTAGGCAGCTTGTTACAAAAGGTCTTGATGGTTTTCCCAAATTGTGTCTCAACCACGTGGATAAAGGTTTTAGCAATATTGGTAAGATTATTTTTAGCACGCAAAAAGGATACCTATGTAAATTGTGTGAAATGATCTATGAACAATACAAAAAACCTATATCCTAACCTAAAGAAAGAGGGTGATGGTCTTATAAATTAGCATATATTAAATCAAAAGATGCATCTATGTTAGAAGAACTAAAAGCTAAAAGTGAAAGGTAACTTTGTAGCCTCGCCAAAGGAACAACTTTTACAATCTAATTTTAAAAAAATCAAAGTTAACATTTAACTGAACAGGAAGAATGTTAGACTGAAACATGTTTTTTACTTCACTTGCATGAGGTTGTCCAAGACGTGGATAACGAAGGCATCACTTTTCATTTGGAGAAGAAACATAACAACAAAATGGAAGAGTATATTAGATCATTTAGGTTCAAGTGAAACAATTGTTCGTACTTATGCCCCTTCTCGGTCACCTTCCCAATTTGAAGGTCTTGTATAGAATAACTAGAAGAAGAAAAATTAACTGAATAGTTTTGATCAACTAATTGACAAATAGAAATTAAATTTGGGACATAAAGAGAGTGAGAAAGAGGAAGAGATTTGTTTAAATAAAGTATTCCAACCCCTTTGATAAAAAGTTTTTCTTTATTGGTAACAATAACAAATTATTTGGTAGATATGGTTGAAATTTTGAAAAATGACATGTATGCTTGGACATGTGATTAAAGGTTGTAAAGTTAAGGAACTAAGGAGATAATTGGTTAGTTTTACCTGATAAACTAGTAGTAGAGAAAGTAGATGAAATAACACCTGGTAGGACAATTTGTATGGTAGTTTGAATCATCTGTTGTATGATCTCTTGTGTGGGAGTCAGAGTAGCATTGTTTGAGCCACCAGTATTCTATTCTTAACTTAAACTAGAAGTGAGAAATGCTGGTTGGTTTTGTTTATTCCTTTGCAACAATTTGTATTTAATGATCACATGTCCATTCTTTTTACAATAATTGCAATCATTCCTTTTCTTGCAATATATGTCCAATACCATTGCAAAATTGACATTGGATTTTACTGTAATCTCCCTTTGATTGTTTCATTTGGGGCCTAGCACGAGAAGCTAAAAAGACAACATCAACAGAATTGGTTTTAACAACCAAATTAGCCTCAGTCTACAATCAAGTTTCCTTTCAAAAAAATTACTCCCAAAACTGACTTGATATTAGTTAATCCTCCATTAATTATATTGCTCTAGCATTTTTCAAATTCAAGTTTGAGTTTCATAAGAAATTGAAGCGCTATACTTCTATCTCTTTCTTTCTTCAGCTTTTGAAAAGTAGAATCCTTAGCAAGACTTAAGGATATCATATTTAACTCAGTCTACAATCCCAACAATTCAGAGTAAAAGGTCTTTATGTCCCTATCATCTTGATTGAGTTTAGCAATCATATATTCAATCTGAAATTATCTAGCTTGGTTTTCTTGAGAATACACCTTTTTGAGGTGAGTCCAAATGGTATGAGCAGTACTAAAAGATCTCAAACTAAAAGTGATTTCCTTCTCAACAAAATTCAAAATCTAAGTAATGATTTTAGCATTATTTGCTTTCCATTTAGTCTTTTCTTTATCATCAGTTGGTTGACGTAATGACCCATCTAGAGTTCCCAGACAATTTTTTTTTTTCCATTTATAAAGATTCGAAAATGAAATTTTCAAAAAGGATAATTCTTCCCATTAAACTTAACAGATATAAAATCAAAATTTTCACAATCCATGGAGTTACAAAAGATATAAATTGCACCTAAAAATTGTCCAATACTAAAGACAAGGTTTGTTTATACCTAACAACAGGGTAATAAGGTAATGCATGTAAGAAATTTGTAACGAGTGCAAACTACTCAATTCTCATATTTTTAAGAAAGTAGGGGATTTTGGGTCATATAAACGGTGGTACTGCACACCCCAATGTGTACCTTTTGAGAGAAGGTAATGACCCCATAACAAGTGGTATCAGAATCTACCCATATCCCATCGTGAGACCTCTGCATTAGCACAAATCCTGCTTTCATCGGCTCGACGTATGCTCAAAGATCAACGAGTACGTCAATCTTTTAGAGAGAAAGTAATGACCCTATGACAAATTACTTGTGATAGTTGAAGAGCCAAGACAAAATAATTTTGAAAGCAAAAGTAAAATTTGATTTATCAATGATACCATGATAACTATAAAAAAGACAAATATTTTGAGATATAATGTTGACCTGAATTCCCTCTCCATGTATACATTGTACCTTTTATATACATATATATATATATAACAAGAAACTATACATAAAAAGTAAAACAAAAAAATTAAGAAAATTACTTGTTTGTGAGGATTATTGATATATTTTAATTTGGGTAGAAATTAGGGTTGTATTATAGCCTAACCATGCTATAGTATAGCTGTTTTACAACTTACAAACTCCTCAAGAATTGATTTATCTTTAGAATTATTTTTTAAATTATTTATAATATATTTTTAATAATATTATAAATAATAAAAATTTAATAGAATAATAAAAATATCAAAAAATAAAATAAAATTCATTTACCTAATTTTTTTGTGAAGTTCACTAGTAAAAAATTAGAAATTTAAATACCCCATAAATTTATATATATTTATATATAAAATTTGAGTCTGCTATAATTTAAAATATAAATAAAGAATTATATGAATAAATATAATAATAATAATAAAAATTTTAATCATAAAACACTAGAATCATTTGAAATTATATATTAAAACTGATATGTTATATAAATTTATTTAAATATATTTAACATAACAAGTTCAAGTCGTACGAGTGAACATATACAAGGACAAATCTACATGAGCTGGGTGCGTTATGGCAAAGTAAATTACATAATTTCATTGGGTGAATTAAATCATCTTTAGTTAGTTTGTATAGTATCTTTGAATATTTTGAAAAAAAGAATTAGTTCTGAGGGCTGAGTTCGGAGGTCTTAGCTACGAAACTTTTTAGTTGTCGAGGAATTGTAGCAGTTGGCTCCTTTAACACAAAAATGTTTTAGGACTAATAATCATATTAATCTGTAACAAAAACAAGACAATTAGGGGTAATAATCGTACCATTAACCCCAAAAGAAAAAAATGTTACTCAATTTCCTTAATTGAATTTAAAACCAACGTAGTGTAATTTATGGTCACATCCAAGTACAAGATCGAGTACAAATACCATATCATCACATAGTGTAAAAGAATACACAAAAGTATAAAATCTAAAAGAGCAATCCTAAGGTAATAGCCAAAATTGAAGCAAAGATGGTTGCCAAGACATTGGAAGCTGAAGATTCGAGGGGAGGA
This sequence comes from Kandelia obovata, assembly GCA_021464305.1. Taxonomy (NCBI): domain Eukaryota; kingdom Viridiplantae; phylum Streptophyta; class Magnoliopsida; order Malpighiales; family Rhizophoraceae; genus Kandelia; species Kandelia obovata. Next base: position 1,149,351 of record CM038489.1, read on the forward strand.
GGAGGAGTGGTTGGGTTTGATGATCCTGTGGGGCCTGCAGATGGGGTCGGAGCACCATCGGCTGCGGTTCCCGAGACTGTAATTGCCAGCTTTTGGCCCAATTGGCAATGGCCGCTGAAGGTGCAAATATAGTAGTGCTCTCCGGCGGTTTTGAGCGTGACGTTTGCCGGGCGAGTGGTGAGCATGTTCCCGATAGCATTAGTTGAAGTGCATGCATCAAAAGATGACTTTTGGACTTGGAGCACATCATGTGCGTTGGTGGTGAAGTTGAAAACTGAAATGTCCCATTAGCGCAAATGTTACCAAAAATAGAAAGATATATATAGATCTTATGAATTTCAAACTTGAAACCTCTGTATTAGAATCTAAATTTTGCAAAGACTTACCAAGAGTGTCACCAACCCTGAACGTCTTGCCACTAGCCCAATTGGCGTACACCGTCGCACCACCGGCTGGCACGGTCCAGCCAAGGCTATCCCCTACCACATGGGCCGTTTGTGCTGCTGCACCTTGCAACAACACCATCGCAATAAACCCAAAAACGATACCAATAAATCTTGCCATCTCTTGAAACCTTTTCGATTTAAATCTCAAATTGTCCCTCAAATTATGTTTCTTTTCTCCTCTCTCTTTGTATTGCTTTGTGTCACTTGTGATGAGATGAAGTTATGATCACTTGGGGTTCCTCCATATATAATGATAATATGGGGAATTAGTCATGGAGGTGTATGGTGTTGATTGGGTCTAGTTTAGACGCGGCCTTAAGGAGGCAAGGGGCTGCTAACAGGCAATCCCTTGGTGGGTATGCAATCGACGCCGGTTCTCTTTTGGCAGTTCACGTAAAAGTCCATCGGCAAAGAATTCAAAAGCCTATTTCACAACGTAAGGGAAGGTTTAAACGCGGAGACTAACAGAAGGTTGTTGGACCACATGAATTTTCAAATATAGCCCTTATTTGACTTAGTTTTCATGCATCTAATGTTTTTTCACTAGACATGATTAGTAGAATTGTATTGATTTTTAAACCCATTTATTTATATTTAAAGTTCATGTAATTTATGCTAAGTTAAGCACGTTTATTGATGAATATTGCATTGTCTTTTTTCTTTCTTTCTTATTTTGTCTATTTGGTTTTCTCTTCTTCTTCTTCTTCTTCTTCTTTTGATGGATTATCTTAAACATTTTTGAGTCCAAGCAATAAATTTAACTAGTATGCTCTAAGACTTCTTTAAGTTTTACAAAGACATCGAAAAATATAAAATAATAAAACAATGAAATATGAACCCAGATTCCAACGTTCAACTTCCAGAATTCCTGGGAGTTGAAGAAATGTTTATTTTCTTCTTCATCCGAGAAAGAGGGTGAACTTTAGTGGAACCTTCGTAAAGAGACTAAAGTGAATAATGACAATTGACCTAATTTTGTAACTTGTGAATTTAGGCACCCGACACTTTCTTGTTTTAAAGATTAAAAAGAAGACAGGTTCAGTAGATGGTTGACCTCAAACCCAAAACCCACCTGCATCTCATGAAACTATGAATTGGGTAGTTCTCTTGGAGGCCGACCTTATGATCAAATTGGGTTTAAGGTTAGGTTAGATCAAAATGAAAAATGTTTCAATCTGGGCGGACCAAACTAAGTCCAAGGAATCTAAATGCAAACTCCCGTAAATTGGGGTTGAGAGAGACACAAGTGTATACTAATTTTTTTTTTTTTTTTCAGTTTCGAAAATATATACTTATACAAAATTTGAAATAATTAAAAATAATAAAATATAAGATATTGTTATTAAGTTAAATTTAATTTTTAGTTTAATTTTTTTTAAAAAAAATTAAATTCAGACATATTTTTCTTTTAAATCATTTTTAAGAAAATTAAAAGGAATTTTTTTCTCCATTTTAAAGAAACTTGAGAATAGTTTTTCCTTTTTAAGATTAAAAGAAGGTAAATTGGAAAGTTTCTTTTCCTCCTTTTTTTTTTGAGCATTTTTTTTTCTTAAAAAAGAATTTAAGAGTAATTTTTTCTCTCTCTCATTATTTTCCAAAAATCTTATAATTATAGAGATTTAATTAGAATTAAGATCAAATTATATGAATAAAAATAAAATCTATATTAATTTTTTCATATAATACTTTAATTGTAATTAAATTTTCATAACTATAAAATATTTTAATATACTTAATTTATGAATTTAAGAGAATTTTCAATATAAACATTTTTTGTAATATGTAAAAATTTTTCTTTTTTTTTAAAAAAAAAACAAATCATTTCTATCTTTCTTTCATATAAAGGTGAATTGCAAACATAAAACCCTATTTTCAACTTCCTAACTAATCTTCAGTTCTGAATTAAATTTCAAAAATTCTGGAATTCGTAATTTAAATGTTGATACATGGGTACAACAGAGAAATTGCAACCAACTCTAATTCGATGTAGGACTGTCTCAAGTTTAAAGCTATATTAATCTTAAAGCCACATCAAGCTATAAAGATTGATTTTTTTTTTCTTTTCTTTTCTAATAAGAGAGTATTAAGTATTATAATATTAATGAAAGTATAACGTGTCTAAGAAGGATTTATTAAAATAAAAAAGGACGACATGGATTTAAATAAGGAGAAGAAAGCATGCATGGTTGATAAAAGAAGAGGATTTTGTTCTCTTAATTTTTTATAGTGTTCTAAAAAAAAAAAACTCTCAGATACTGTACACATAAAAATCTCCCAAATGGTCCTAAGTGTGTTTTAGATAAGAATAAAGATTTCCATTTCTTGAACTTCATACCTTTTCTTGGAAAGTGTTTCCAACTTTTTTTTTTTAATTATTATTATTGTAAATGATTCACAAAGGAAATAACATTTGTGAATTCTTTTATTTAAGCAGCTGAACTGAACTACAATTATAAAAGTAGAAATGATGTCCCAATTGAGGACTTACAAGATTATGATACAATGATGTAGAATTATTTCGTTTTATTGGTCATAATCAATAATAAAAAAAAATCCACTGGTCATTTTTCTCTTTAAAGATTCTTTCTGTTTCCCTCATTTTCTTCTATTTTCTGTCCCAAAAAGCAAGTTTCTTAAAAAAAAAAGAAAAAAGAAAAATTAAATTAAATGCTTGACATGAAAGCTTAGACTAAATTAATAAGCAGATGCAAATGAAAACTTTTGATTATTAAGTGGATCCGTTAAAGCATTTCATGAGATTCTTTTATCATTTGTTTTTTTCAATAATAAATTAGATTGAAACATGACTTATTATATATTATTATTTTATTATTATTCTCATTAATTTTTTATCAATTAAAATTAAAGACCTTAAAAATAAAAATTTAACTTCATAATTATTAGAATGTCAGGTCAAGAACCTTTAGTTAATTTTTTTTAGACTATAGAAAAGTGTAAATCCTCCTCATAAAATTTCCCAGCCTAGTTTAATATATTTCAATTTAAGACCCTTCAAATCAAAATCCCAATTGGAAAGAATTTAAGCAGTGAATCATTCATGTCATTTTTCAAGTATTTCTTCTTTAGTGCAGGAAATTCATCCAAAGAATGTCAAGTTTTGAGAGATAAAGAACAGGAAAGATCTTCTTTCTTTTTTTTTCCTTCCCAATTCTCAGCTTCATTTACAAGACTATGGTAAATTGCCAAAAATATTCGGAAAAAGCCATCAACAATTTTATTGGTTATCATCAATTGATTCAATGATTGAAAATAAAATGTTAAATACATCGTCAATATGTCAGAAGTATATTAGCAAATTCCAAGAAGCTGTTTTAGTGTTTCTTCAACTGATGTTACTGAACATGGCAGCACAAGCCTTAAATTCTCCAGCCGATTATGAAGCCACGATTGCAAGCAGGACTGCAGCACAGCTCGTCAAGATGAACAAGTAAGAAGATGCCAGCCTACTGAGCCGTCCAATGTCCTGTAAACTGAAATTTATTAGGAATAAAGAACATTGTGAAGTCTATAAACGAGTCAAATATGCAGAGTCTTATCTTTATTTTATACAAAGAAATTATTTTTACAGGCTCAGAATCTGTAACTCTCGACCTGTGACTTTACAGTGTAGCTGGGCAGCTAGATTGTCGTCAGAAACCTTCATACCTTGAAACGAACAAGAGATGAAGCTGCTGAGGATTCTTTGAGACCAGTGAAGCCAATATCATAGGCAATGCTGCCATCTGGTTTAAACAATCCGAAGTTCCTCTCTGAAGTTGGCCCTGGCTTCTTGTTCTCATTGAACAAGGCGAACACATAAGCCTTGGCCTTCATCTTTGGTCTATACGGAGTGCCTTTTTTTTTGGCGAGTCGTTTACGCAGATTCTTATTGTAAGTCCTTGCATTCTTCAGTGTAGCACCCGCTTCATTTTCGTCTCCAAGAGAAGCCCAACCGGTTTCAGAAACGATGACTTCCATCTTAGGAAACCCTGCTTTTTCCAGTGCAGCATAAGCTGCATCCACCTGAGCGTCAAACATGTTGTCGTAGTGCAGATTAGTCTTTGAATCTAAAATCCCGGAATTTTTCTTGAAAAGAGCGTAGTTAATGTCAATATGCTCAGGATCATTCTTGTAGGCCAGAAAAGGATAGGCATTTATGTAAAAAGGTGAACCAATCTGTGAGAAGAACTGCAACAATGGCCTCATGTACAGGAGAACATCTTCCTTGAAAGTGCAAGCGGATGGTGGGAAAGAATTGGCAAATACAGCCTCTGAATGTGGGCTGGAGACCTTGACAGTTTTGGTTAAACTCAATCTTTGCAATGCAGCATAAACGTTTTTCACTGCAGGCACTAAAACCTCTGACATCTCAATATCAGTGCCCCCCAGGACCTCATTCCCCACTGCAATTCCAACAATGCGAGTACCAGGAAGGAACGGCTCCACATTTTCTTTTACCCAATCCATCGCACGGTCCTCGCCAATGCTAATTTCCGTCAAGTACTCATTGGGAAGTCCAACTATTATTTCAATGCCAGAGCCTTTGAAGGCCTTGAGGACTTCATGATCCGCGTCGTAGATTTTAATGTTTCTAATCTTTGCGGCTCTAAGAAGCGTCACCACCACGTGTGGCGCAGGTAAATTATCTGCTATCCTGCCATAGTTTACCCCATATGTTCCAACGAAAGCATTTGCCATCAAAACTGCAGCATAGAGAGACCAGACGGGTTCATTAGACAAAAGTATAGACAGGGAAAAAATAGGCTGATAGAATAACCTCCAGACTATGTGACACAAAAGACAATGCCATTTGAAAAGTAAAGTTGGGTGGAGAAAGTTTTCTGAACCCATCGTGATCATGAATTCTAACCGCCAGAGTCTTCATCTTATGTCTTAACCAGCTTAATGGAATGTCACAAAAAGTACATCAGAAAAAAGGGGAGGAAATTGTTGCCTTTTGCTTCCTAGGGAAGTAAGGCATGGTTGTTTTACCTTCCCACTTAATGCTCAAATTTTGATGGGATGGAAATGCGTCAGGATCACGCTTATAAAATCAACTACCAGAATGTTCCATTCGTAGGTTCAACTCTGGCAATCCTTTGCAGTATCCAAAGATTAAATGTTCAACTTCAAATGGCAAAAGCAATTGTCCAACTGTATTCATTTCAAGCTTTGCATAACAGTGTCTTGTGTTTGCTTCCGCATTCATTCCCACGTACAAACAAATTACATTTACATAAGGAGAATCTACGACAACATGCACACTAAACGAGGGGAAGTGGGCAATTCATATGAGACACTCCAAAGGGATAATGTGTAACAAAAGCTATATCATGGTTCAATAAAGAACTTTAGTTGCTTAAATTTAACCTCTTAAGCGAAGTCTGAGGAACAGAACATCAGCTATGTTTATGTGTGTATTAAAGATAAGGAGTCTCTTAAAATGAACTACTGCATATCTAAGCAGAAAGAAGCTCCGAGAGGCAAACAAAATACACATGAAAATCAAAAGGCGAGGTGGGAAAGGCATTACCATTGGAAGGAATGACAGAGAAGATGAGGAAGAGCCAGAGGAAGAAAGAAGAGAAACCGCCCATGTCTCTGATCGACGGATGATCGAGAAAAGTGCATTCCATTTGTAGAAAAGAAGAGGGTATGTTCCAATCTTTTGTAACTCAAAGGTGACAAAAGGATTAACCCTTTGGACGCTAATGCAATTCTTGTTCTTCAGGCATGCCATAAGACCAAGCACAAGAAACTCATTGAAAAGATTCTTGGCCTTGTGATATAATCACTTGAAAAAGGAGATTCTTAACCTAAACTTGGTCCAAATATGAAAGATAACTTTGAAGAGGCTTTGGGTATAGATTCGTAACTTTACTCTCAAAGTTAACTTTTTTCCTTACCGTCATGGCACCTCTATCTCTCTCTCTCTAAGAAAGAACTAAATTGATGTCATTGTCATTTACACATCTTTATTGGATGAGGTGACAAGTTGAAGCGGTATAGAGCATTTATGCACTTTGATTTTTGGATTGCGACTACATGTAATCAGCGGCCAAAGCTTTGATGTGGAAAGCTTTGGGGCAGTCGATGGACCCCCAATATATATATTCTAATATCCATGTAGTGCTTTTGTGAATATTCCAGTGATTTCTCGCTGCTTGATCACTTGGATGCGTGATGTTTCTTACCTTTAAACGAGGAAGAAAAAAAATACGAATGAACGAAACCAGAAAACAAAAGAAAGATTGTAACTTGGAACCGTAAGAGGCTCCTGAGAAAGCCGTGGCCTTAAACCCCATAATTTCCAATGCTCCTAAACTCAATGTAAGGAACCCGATTTGAAACTTTAGGCGGCACTTTTCAGGGTTTGTGTTATTACATTACATTGAAAAGAACAGCCATGGAAACTGAACTTGGCAACCAGTATACCCAATCCAAGAAGAAGAAGGTCCAAGCCTAAGAAACACGCAAAAAATGGAATAAGCAATTCTGACTCATCACTGCAAACCTCATTTTACCTCCCTATACACTACCATGGATATTCAAAGGCAAATTCTCAAATTGCATATATTTCGTCAACGTGAGTCAAACTTCGATAGCAGGAAATGAGAGCTCCATAACAGAATCACAAAAAAGCAATTCACAAGCGACAAATAAGATAAATAAACACAGAACATAAAGTCTCAGTCATTAACCATACAAGTCAAGAAGAATTCATGTCTAAAATCTTAAGTCCCTGCACAATGCAACAAAAGCTGAGTCACCTACAACCTACTCTATGAGGTAAAGGCTGATTTCCCCACACACACATCAGATCTAACATGAACATGCCATTAAATCTAGCAGTCAAGACTCTGGTGTTAAAAGTTACAGTCATCCAAGGAATCCAAAATGCTGCTATGACAGAAGAGAGGTTAGAAATATTACAGGAGCATTAGTAAAGTCCATGAATAAGAGAGCAGAATATTCAGCAGTTTGCAGCAGGAGGAGATGGGCATTGTGGGGCCTCACTTTGCTCAATTTGTTTAACTCTGCCATTTTCCGCAAGTTCCCCATCCACCGTCTTTGCCTTCCCATCTGAGGGAGTGTTGCACATTCCATCTTGTACATCTGGTTTGCCTTTGATCTCTCCCTCAGGTTCAGAAACTGAAGCATCAGGATTCTCTTTCCCTGCTTCTCCATTTGCTTTCATGGCCACGGGATCTGCAGTGCCATTGTTACCTATGACATCCGCTTTTGCGGTCCCTGTTTGCAAAACCTTTCCTGCTGAATTTTCAATTTTTTTGTTACCATTTTCAGTTAGTTCGCCAGAACCAGCTTCTGCAGTAGGATGGTCCTCCACTTTTGCCTCATCATTTCCTTGCTTTTCAACCTCCATTGCATTTGGTTGTTCCTCAGCCACGACATCTCCTTTTCTCTCATCAGCATCCTCATCTTCCTTTTTATCCTTATTTTTGTTGGCGAGTTCCTCTCCTTTTTCTGCTTCAGCATTTTCCTTTGGAGAGCCATCTGCATCTTGCATTTGAACATCTTTCTCACTCACAGTCTTTTCAGAAGCAGATTCTGTTTCCTTATTCTCCTTGTCCTCATTTTCATCAGTGATATCTTTTCCCTTTTCTGCCCCAGCATTTTCCTTTTCAGTGCCATCTGCCATCTGAGCCTCTTTCTCACCCTCGGTCTTTCCCTGATCAGATTCTGTTTCTTTCTTCTCCTTTTTTGAACCTGATGATTTTCGACTACGCTTCCCTGCAGGCTCCTTTTCTGGTGTTGGAGTTGTCTTGGCCTTCTCACTGATCCTTGCCGACCTCCTTGGGGTCTCACCAGTACCCCAATCAAACTCCAATATTGGCGGATTACCAGGATGTGATTTCAGGTATTGCTCCAACTGTTTCCTGGTATGGATCTCTTCGCCACTAGGAGCAACAAACACAATCTCATTCTTCCTTGGTGTACCTACTCTCTTAGGGTAGTACTGTGACAGAACAGGGAAAATGTCACGACAACTTATGCCACACCCATAACCACATAGAATACTGTCACTTTATTATCAGTTTATTATTCGAGTTTAATCAATTTCAGTGGAGTACCATATGACTCCCCTTTGAAGCACAAGATGAATCAACCATCTATAAAGCAACTAATTCGTAAAACATTGTATAAATAGACAAAATCACCAAAATAACCTGGCAACAGAAATATGAGGACATACTTTGTCCTGCTACTTGCATGTGAACACAGGATCATTAGTCCGAATGAATCAGGATCCTGCAGCCATTTTCTGCCACATTACCTGTCAGACAAACTAGCTACTTCATTGGCTGAGGAAGCTACCACATTGGCACTTGTTCCCTTTAACCCCATGGAATGATAGTGACATGTGAAGTTCTGTTGAGATCATCCTAGCTTTGTGCTTGCGTTGTTGAAAAATGTAAGCCTATCCTCATCTTATCAATTCTTAATTTTCCAGGATCTTCACTTATCTGTGTAAAATTTTGCCCTTGAGATTTCATGCTTATATGACATCTAAACTGACATTGATGCTCCCACAGACCAGAAAACATTGCATATGGCTCAGTCACAATTGATGGTATCTTTTATAAAAGTTTCACAGATGTGAACAATTTAAGCTAAACCCCATAAAGACATTTAAATCTTGTATATAAACTCTAAAACCAGGCCTTAGTCCAGTGTGTTGTACCATGCTATTGAATGACAACAAAAATGACAAACATGCATCAAGAAATTAGCCAGTTCAGCTAAACCATTAGTTCTCCCTAAACTAGCACTTATTTATAGCATGTTTGGCCTCAAAATGCTCTCTCTATTCTGCATTTTTGTCCTAGTATACACTTATGTACCAAAACAAAATTATTGCAGCCATACAACATTAAACAATTCTCCAAGCACCTTTGGATAAATTTTGATTAGTATGACATAAGTATTTTTGTATCTTTCTACAGATATCTTGTAGAAACTACCAGGCTTGACAAAAATCCTTACCATTTTTCTAGTCAAGTCAGTTAAAACATGAAAGTTAATCTAGTGTATCTATACATAGACAATCTAAGGGTTGCAAAAATAGCCTGTGCAGAAACAGGTTTGACATCCAAACACCAATAGTTCATTACTCCTAGCAATTAATAACATCAATTGCAACTTTGAATTCAAAAAATGGAGAAAAAAAAAGTTTAACAAAAATGGCAAATCTGATAAGCATCCAGTAAGAACTACTTTCAAAAAACAGCATGACAGCCAAGGCCCCCACAATCTCAACTTACATGGTAAGGGACAAAACAATTCTCAAACTACAAATTGTGGTCATATTCAGCTATGTAATGTCCCAAGGAGGACAACATTGTAGACAGGGTAACTCCAGCTCCAAGATAGCAATAAGGTCTAGAGAGCAGATGTTATATCCTAAATATGACAGGGATTAGTTCCACTCAGGCTAAAAAATTAGACTACTTATATTTAGTTCAAACATTTTATACAGATTAATTTCAACATATCAGCGCAAATGAGTCAATCAAACAAAGACTAACCAAAACTCTTGCACCGGACAAACAATGTCATTTACTGGTCAAACCCACAGTCCACCATCTACACTGACTCAAAAACCATTAGCAAGATAAGCCCATGGCCAAATTTCTCTCCAATCAAGTGGGCCATGTCCAGATGAGTTTGCCAGAATTTTCAGTCAGCTTAAATCAGTAACCCATTGAGATACCTATTAAAGGAGCCCTTATAATGCAATGTCATTAACTGAGGACTTGTCTTTCAAAAATATGTAAGTGTCAATATTTAACACAAATATCCAAGCACCTTTTATTCTTGACACAATTATTTGTCTGCCAAGTATACATAAGCTTTATCTGAAAAAATCATGCAATTATTGGAGAAGCCTTGAAAAAAGAGAGACAGAGGAGGAGGAGATTATGTGTCAGTTTCAAATCCAAAACAGAATAATGTGTAAGGGTTTAAGGAAAAGATCCAACTAACTCTACCAACAGTAACTAGTTCTAAAAGTTTCTGCCAAGTGCCAAACTTTGGAGCGGAATGATTGACCTAAAAAGGGCATAACAGTGCATGAGGCACCCACACTCGGGTGTGGAAAGGGTCAAAAATACACAGCCTTACCCTTATTTTTCACAAACAGGTTGTTTTGGCAACTTAAACTATTATACCAAGGCTCATCCTTTAGTTGAATGATTGGCCATTCCCCCACACCCCCCCCCAAAAAAAAAGAAAAAAGAAGGCAAAGAAAGGAGAAACAGTGACCATATAACTACATATCCTTCCAGCCCATAAACCCATTTTCTGTTGAACTAAGAACAAAATCTCAACAGAAGCTTGCCAATGACATTCTCACCTCATTGGAATTTTGCAACAGGAAATTTTAGAATGCCCCTTTGTTAGTCAATCTCACATTCCCCAGGTTTCCTATCTACTTCTCTACCCCAATATTAAAGGAACAAAGCCCTTAAATATCTGGAAACTAACATGTGATTATTTCTTGCATTTGTTGAAAGATGAGTCAACAGCTTGATGTCATGTCTTTATTTGATTAGAAATCAGCTAATTAATGTTTGCCTTGAATTGAGATTAGAAAAAATGAGCAACACAGAAAAGAGAATGCAGATAATGGATGAAAAAAATAACCACAAGTATCAAGTTACTTTATATCTATTTTCTGCTATAATGTACAAGAAGCACAGAACTAGCACCACCTAACTACAGGGCAAGACAACTAAACTTAAACCTTGAGATTCAATAAAAGAAATATTCCAATAATAGAACAAATGGAGCACACAAGATATAACCTAAAATTGATAATTTTGGATTCAATAATGAAATCTACACCAAACTAAAGCCAACAAAAAAGTAACCAATATGACATCAGTCCAATTAGTTATAAATCTCGAAAATTATATGCTAACTGTAAAGGTAGTATTAGCTGCTGCTATAAATAAGAGAACAGTTGGCAAAGATCATTACATGAAAAAAAAAAACTAAAAGGGAAAACAGTATAAAATTCAATTCAAATCTTTGAATGCAAATCTAGTTGCAATATTCCCCCAAACAAGATGTCATAGTTCAATAATCCCCAGAAAATTCACATCAACCAATGAGGTACAAAGTCCCATTTACACAACAATTAATATTTATACATTAACTTATAACTATCTTAATGTCATTCCAACACTTATTTTTTGGTCAAGATGACCTTCCAACAATTCACAAGCTCCACCACCACAAACTGAAATGGGGAATTTTATCATGAAAACAGCACTATCTGACCAATTTTCCCCAGCTCGGAAGCAGTCAATAAGTTTTTACAAAATATACAGGGGTCCAAGCCCTAGCTAGCATAACCCCCACCACAACAACTACCAACAATAACCAGGTAAAAACACACACAAAAAAAGAAAATCTAAACATAAAATTGTTGCTAGAATTCCACAAACCCTAGTCATACCATTAGGAAACTATATATACATATATATAACTACCACATAACACCACAAAAGGCCCTAACCCAATTTAACAAACCAAAAAAGAAAAAAAAAATTTCACAATTTTTTTTTAAATAAGAGCACAACAAAGTAAAACCAATAACAAAAGGGAATCACATAATTAAAGCAAGAACCAAGACCCTTTAAGCTTATGCATACAAACACAGACACAACAAAGATACAACTTTGCATATAAAGTGAGGTCAAAATAAATAAATAAATAAATATACCATTTTCTTCCAAGCATCAGGAGCTGGTAGCTCAACAGTAATAATTTCCTCCTTTCCCTCCATTGTTCACCTGCAAAACACAAAAAAATAATAAAAAAAAAAATCAGAAGCAACACAAAAACAGACCCTTTTATTACAAACCCACTTTTCTCTCCAATTCTCTCTCTCTCTCCTACCCCTCCTTTCTCTCTCTATCACTCTCTGTGAAGTTTGTGTGTGTTTGTGGTAGAGAGCAAGGCATACAAACCGTTGAGGGTCTGGCTCTGCTTGTTGGTTACTCTCTCTCTCTCCCCCTCTCTCTACCTATCTTTCTCCTGCTTTTATATTTTGTTTTTATTTTATTATTAATAATAAATATTTTTAATTATCGGTAAAAACTGCCACCTAGATGTCGTAATTCTATAATGGCGGTGATAATCTCACCTTGTGGTACGGAAGTGTGTGCCTCCTCGGTATTTTACATAATCCATTCATAGGATTCCACGTGTCCGTTAAAAGCTGACTTATCTAGTTCGTGAACATCGTGTCTTCTTCCCCTTTTGACCTTCCACGTGACTTCTATATTGTCACTCTGTCTCGTATCTTCAACGAGAATTTGTGGTTATTTTTTTAATTAATTTATTAATTAAATTAAATTTATATTAATTATTTTTATTAAAAAATGTTATACTGCTGTGATTAAAGTATTATATGATAAATATATCTTTTTTAATATTATATTATTAAACTTATTAAAATATATATATTTTTAATTTTTTTATAAAAGTTTTTAAAATATAATAAAAAATAATATTATAATTTTTTATAATATTTAAAAATATTTTTTATTTTAGTAATTTTTTAAAAAATTTAAAATTTATAATATATCAATAAATTTAATGATATGACAATAAAAGAAATGCATGATTACTACAAAATTATACTTAATAAAAATATTTAATGTAAGTTAAATTTAACTAATAAAATTAATTTATTGGATAAATTAAAATTAAAAATAAAATAAAATAGATATAATTACAAACTACCAAAGTTCCTAATCACTTGATTTTAGTGTTTGATTAACAAAAATTTTGAATTATAAGCTCTCAATTATTGAATTAATTCTTTTCATTACTACTAGCAACTAATTTGAATGTGACACAATAATTACTTTTACCTTATTTCTTATAAAAAAAGATAAATTCTAATTTAACCTTTTTATGAAAAGCAAATGAAAATATTGTTTTGTTCTCCTAAACAAGCATGAGTTTTACTTTTAAAAATTAATTCAATTTTTACTCAAAAGAAATTGAGAAATAAACTAAAATTATAAGTAATACAAATAAAATTAACCTACTAGTTTCTAAACAAATGGAGACTTAATCATTTAACATAATATAAAACTTAGAAGGATAAGTAGGAAAAAAAAAAATTACATATATGATTTGTTAGATCTCAATGATGTGAGATATTAATTCTTTAAAATGAATATTTAATTTATTGATTAAACTCACTTTGTTTCTTAGTTTATTAAAAAAGTTATATTAAAATATAAATTATATAATAAAAATGATTTTTATATTCTTATAAATTTTATATTATTTATTAATATTAAAATTTCAAAATTAAAAAAATTGAAATCTAAATTTTTGACTACTAAAATACCTTATTAATAAAAATTCTAATATTTTTATTAAAGAAAAGAAAGTTGTTAAGGTCACATACATTTTTTTCCATAAAATTTGTTAATTTATAAAATATTTTTCATTTATAAATATCCAAAATGATAATATAATTATTATTATTATTAGGTTTATTATAATATATATATCTATATATAACTCACTTGATAAATAAACAAAATTACCCTATACGTAAATAATACTAAAGAGTTAAGAGAGAAATTGTATTTAACAAAAATAAATTTAAATGTTTAAATACATAAACATAAAGTGTTACATTTGTTGGATGTTGTAGTAAGTTGTTTTTATAAATCATATTAAATGAGAATAATTTAATTTTAATTTATGAATAATGTTAAATATTATAAAAATATATGTATTTAAAAAGAGAGAGAGAGAGAGAGAGAGAGAGAGAGAGAGAGAGAGAGAGAGAGAGAGAGAGAGAGAGAGAGAGAGAGAGAGAGGTGGGGAGATAAGGTACACGTACGAATACACGTTCTAGAAAGAGAAGCCAAAAATTCTCCAATCAATACGGATCAAAGAGCCATCACGCGAGGGGGATTAATGTGGAAGGCACAGACCGTTTGGATCCCAATGAGTCTCCGTGCGATGAGCTGTGAAAATTACACTTTCGCAATTACGAGAGTGGGTTTTGTGTCCGAGGACCACTCAAGTTGGACGCAAGGAATTTTTGTGTCAAGCGTAATGGAGAGAGCATTTCGGGTCCGGAGAAAGAACGAACGTGACGGCGTTAGTCTACGCACATTCCGTTATGCCCCACATTTGATTCCGTCAGCTTTTTTGCCACCTGTCAGATGACGTCACCCGCCGCCTTTTCGTCCCACGGTTCAATATTTTTTCTTTCTTCTACAAATGCATTATTATTTCTTTTCGATAATATAAACAATTGAGAATGGATGAAATTATTTTTGAGTATATAATTATTTATTCAGATAAAATTAAAAAGGGTCCCTCAATAATGCTCCACTTCTTACCATTTGATTTCAGATAAAATTTAAAAATTAAAAAATATATATATTCTATTGTATAATTTATAATATAATAAATTTAATAAAAATTTTAAACTTTTGAGCGTTTTTTTTTACAAGACACGTGCACATGTCAAAAAAAAATAAAGTACCCTTGCAAATTGGGAAGAAAAAAAACGTTACTATAATTTTATTTTATTTTATATATTCTTTATTTTAATTAATTTCAATATTTCTTTAATTATTTGATGGAAGGTCCACGATCCACTCAACAATATATCTCTAGCATTCAAAAAAATATATTATAAAAACAAAAATAATAAATAAAAATAATTATCTTAACAAATATTTATTAATTTTACCAAGCACAATGTCATTTAACATTTTATTAGCTACATATGTGCCATCCAATTTTTTTCATTATTTTCATAAATGTAATTGTGTGAAAAGAGCATGTCATTTTAAATTGTTCAAGAATATTTTTCTTTATGTATAATTAATAAGTACAAGATAAGATTTAATTCATAATTTTATTTTATTTTTCTTTAAAACAACAATACAAGAGAAAATACATATAACCATATGTTATAGAAGTTTTCATCTCCAAATTATAAGGTCTATGTTGACAAAATTGTTAAAAAAAAGGGTAACATATAATATTTTTACTCTTAGTATTTAATTTTAGCATAATGGTTTTTTTTTCTTTTTTTTTGGTTTAATTAGCCTTTCACCAAAAGTTTCACTCCATTTTTCAAACATTTAAAACGAGTTACAAGTCTTGTTGGTAATATTTGAAAGGGAGCTTTTGTTTAAAACAAGAATATTTTAAAAAATGTGTATCTTATATTACAAATAAAAAAATTTGTTTTACTTATTTATAAAATAATATTTATTAAGAAAAGACTTTTAAAAAAAAAAGTTTGTATGTATATAAATAATACAAATTAAGGTATATTACGAAAGACTTAGTCTGACTTCAAACTAGACGTTTGTGGCTAAAAATTGAAATATTTTGTTTGTCAAACTTGTTTGATGATGATTGTGGAATTTTAATGATAAATGTTATTCTTGATCCACGACATTTGCTTTTTTGTTTTCTTTTGATCAATACTCAAATCATTTTTGACCCCATTCATGGTAGAATACCCCACAAACTATCATATCATCAATAATATAAATATTCTTCTTTTTTTAAATAAAAAAAAAATATGAGTAATCTTCATTCAAAATTTATCAGATGATTGAAAAAATTAAGTAATAAAATAACTTTTATGTGTAACTCAATGATACATCTTAATCTCATAAACAAAAGAGATGATTAAAAAAATAAAATAATAACATTAGAATAAAAATTGAAAAGTTCTCCTTTTGCAATTGGAATGAAATGTGATATAAATAATTAAATGTGTCACAACAATGTAAAAGCATTTTATTCAGTTGGCTAAAAACTAAATATTGTAAACTACAAATCCCACCAATATTTATTTTGTTCTCCCTTGAATTTTGATTTGTTTATCATTTGAAACCAAAAAATGTGTTATACCTACAATATTCTTATAATAATTTAAAAACAGTCAGATACATGCAATTTTATTTTAATTATAGAGATTAGTTGAACTGATTACAAATGGACTACAGAATCACCTCAAAGTTTGTAAGATTAGTATCATCATTCATTTAAATCTTCATGTCGATTTATCTGGAATTGTTCTTTCTTTGGTTTTTACTTTAGCACCAAGGTTGCCAGCCTTTCAGTACTTATACCACATCCAGTAACTTGAACTGCAATATAAAGGTTTGATTATGATTGTTACTTCCTAATCAGTAATTGCAAAGTTGCTTAAAGAAATAAGGTCTCAACAGAATCCAAAACACAAAGAAAAGAAAGGTTTTGTTAATTATTTGATTAGCTGATTGTCTTACAAGCAGCACTGCCTGACAAATATTTAGAGAAAAGAGAATAGGAAGCTTCTCCTACAGGAGTATGCAGAGGAGGTCCATGGAAGAAACTTGGTGGAGATCCATTATTGGGGTCAGTCTGATTTCATTCTCTTCTTCATTTTCAACATCCCAGAGAAATCTAGCATATGAAGATAGGATATAGCTGCAATGATAGATAAACTAAATTAAGCTAGAAACAGGAGAAGGGAGATTGATAAAGGACCAATCACAAGCACATGATGCCTTACCAATCATCCGGGGCAGTTTTTACAGCTTGACGAAAGTAATTCTCAGCTATTTCGGCATCCTTCCGTGTTTCCCATATCAGATCAGCGTAGAGTGACAAAATGTTTCCATCATTTGGATTAGCCAAAATTGCTTTTCCACAAATCTCCTCGGCTTTATAAATATCTCCTTGTATCTAAGTCAAAAAGAAAAAGGAAAAAGAAAGACTTTTTAGCCATAATTAAGAATACTAATCTAAAATAGTGCTAAGCCATGCAGGTTGGTGACAAATGAATCTGTGGTTAATCAACTTCAGCTTCATTTCTGTTCCTTAAAGCACGTTTCTAGTACACAAGACTCTTACTCCGTGGGATCTGAAGAAGGATGATATGCGTGCAATTTTGCTCGCCTTCATTTATCTTCCTTTTTACAGAAAATTTTCAAAAACCGGTAATCAGTAGTAAATTGGGAGTGAAATGTTCTTGATCAGTTGAAATTTTTTTACCTCTTTCAGGAACCTGGCATAGTTGCCAAGCAACAGTGCATTGTCAGGGTTTGCTTCAATCATTTTCTGGTAATAAGCATCAATCATATCACTGCCACAAAGCCCTGATCCACATATTCCTTCACTCTCCACCAGGGTCTGCCCTCCATCACCCTGCTCATCATCATTCACTACTCTTCCTCCCAACTCAAAACTTGAAAAGACCCTTTGGATTCCCGAGCTGAGTTCCGCTTCTTTTCCTTGTTCATCTTCATCCTCTTCCTTTGACAGCTGCACGTTGCTGTTAGGTAGTGCTAGAGGTCTGCTCTTCTTGGTGTTTTGGAGATTGGTGACTTTCTTTGCAGGTTCATCCATGGGAGATGGTGCAGAGTGAAGGCAGTTAGACAAGGAGATTGATTTTTCCCTTTTGTGGAACTGAAACTCTGGCTCTCTTGGAGGAGAGTCCTTGGAGTTGGGCAGCCATGAATTCAGGAGTGGTGTTGAGGAGCTCTTCAGGAGCATGCTTTTGGGCAGAATAAGTTCCTGTTCAAAACATATCTTCCTTTTGCGTTTATATGAGTTTGGTGTTTATCAATCACCAAGTCAATTACATGGAAATTGCCTTATTTAATAAATTATAGGAGATTGAAGTCATCAAAGTGCTTTTTCGGTGCAAAGAGCTTTTGATTTGAGAGGTTAGAGATTGAGTTCTAGGAAAAGATCAAGTGAGACTTTGTACTAAATACCGAGCCAAAAAGAAGTCCAGAGAAGCTTGCGCATAATTATAAAACATGATCAAATCTCAGCCTTGGTTGAATCACAGAAACAGAAATCTCAGCCGCTGATTGTCACCTCCTGATGAAAACGACAGAGATATTGACACTAGAGCGTGCCTTTGCCATGTGCTGGCGCAATACTATATGGCCCCACGCGTGAAGTCCAGCAGCCTCTCAAGCATGGACACCTGATGCAAATCATTGAGGGGGTGTGGCCCACGAGTTGGCTCTTATAGCCTCCGAAATGCCTGCTCTGGGGGCGCCCTGCCATTGCCAAAACAATGGCTCAAGTCTACAATGTTCTGTGGTCACCTGTCAAAAGTTTTAATGTAATCTCATTGAAAGAAACTCTATTATATTTAATTATAATAATTATTAAATTTAAAATTCAAAGCAAAATTCAATTCACTCTTTACAATTTTTTAGAGAATTCGAGGAGAATATATGAACTTAATTAATAATGCATAGAGATACACCGATTACGTAAGAAGAATCGCGTTGAAAATACATATTTTCCACTAACGTTGATTTCGTAACTCGCTGACATTCGCATACAATTGAAAGGAAGAGAAATGGTTAACTACTCCAGACATGAGTGCCATCTCAAGAAAATGGTTGTTTTTTTTATCAAACTTCATGATTGTTTCTCTCCAATCCAATGACCCATTGAGATAATTTACCAAGTTCTCAATTGTATGGTGCATACTATCAATACCCTTTTCATTTATGGTGCAAATTAGGTGCGATAGATGAGAATTCTTAGTGTACAAAACCCTTACATGTGAGTCCAACCCCTATTCTTTAGGGACAGGCCAAAATCAGGTGTGATCACAAACCTACAAGTAGGAGGAAAAAAAAAAAAAAAAAAAAAAAAAAAAAAAAAAAAAAAAAAAAAAAAAAAAAAAAAAAAAAAAAAAAAAAAAAAAAAAAAAAAAAAGAAGCTTTGGTGTTATGTCACAGAAAGGTACTTAGAAGGCAAAAGGGGGCTTAATAAAGCCTTGGTGACATAATTTAATCATGATAACCCTGTTTGGGGCATTGATTTAGAAAACAAAGATTGAGATCTTGCCATGGAATACTTAGAAGTGTTAATTATTTTGTTGAACTTTTTCAAAATTATTAAATCTCAAACATTTATGGTCCAAAAGCTGTTTACATGAAAGGTACTGTTATACATTTAATCTTAAAATGACAAAAGGAAATGTCTCAGGACACTCAGATTGTTAAAAATGTAAAATTTGACGTCTAACATTGCACTTATCAGCATCATAAAAGATTAACTCAATGTTATACTAGTGTGCAATTGCAAGCTATATAAACATTTGATGATTGACAACACAAAATCTTTGACTGCAACCCAAAGGAGGACAGAGCGAAAGGGCGAGAAAAAGAAAGAAATATTATCTCAGTGGAAGATAATGACAGAGAGAGTGATGAAAACAAAGCTACATGAACTACTTATAGAAAAAGATTACATTTAGCCATGTATAATCTAATTCTTTGCGTGAGTTGAATATGTATGTATATACAATTCAAATGCTTACTATATTATCTTCTAAATCGTGATCCTTTGTTTGGCTTACCACGGCCTCTATTCCCCCCATCCCATGCAGAAGACCAGAAAAACAAAGACATCCAGAAAAGAACGGCCATGAAGATCTGAACTCGGTCTTGAAATTGAGAGATAGATGCCATAACACCTGCACCAGGACAAGGATCATTAGAGACCAGCAAAGAACTAATTGGTAGATAAATTTTAAGTTGAAACATTCCTAGCTTTCTTCTCATAATTCAAAGGAGGTGAACAAAGAAGTAAAATTTTTCTAATGTAAACTATTGGTAACACAGACAATCAAAAGACACTTTCAACAAGATTAAATACTAGCAAGTTAGTTTGTTAATAATGGTACAAATGCAGTTATCATATTTTTCATTGAATGTTACCACTCTTATACAGAGAAAGACAGAGATGTTAAACAGCTGACACACACATGATAATAATTTCATCAAGCAGATTGCCCAAGCTTTAGCAATTATTTTTGAACAGGGAGTTCTGTTTAAGTTTGCAAAAGAAGGCAAGCACAAGTCAACAACTTTGTATAATTTTGTATTGGCTGGAATGCACCATCAGCCATAAACTCCTTGACATTCTCAAATTGACTACTACAGAATTTAAAATACAAAGTTTATATGGTTAGACTCTCTGGGCAGTCATCATCTCACAGTCCAGCTCAATGTTCTACCCCCATGAGCTACTCAAGGCAACTTGGGAGGGGTGGTATCTCACAGGGTTCTCATGAGGCATAAATTGCCATGGAACAAATTGTGGGAGTTCTAGGACTCTCTTATACAATATTTTCATCTACTTACATCAAACCCATGTAATTAATCATATCATATGATTCCTTTGAAGTTAGAAGAATCACAAAAGCTAAATATTCCAGTTTACTAGTGGAAAGCCCAGAGCAACCTCAAACAAATTCAGAGGCAGGCTATAGGCAAGGACCAATGTCTTCATTAGATGGGAAGACCTCAAAGAAAAACACTAGCGTGACAACTACAAGGGTGTGTGCTGGACGTTTCCATATTTTATGGTTTCAAATCAAAAGCTTAAGGAAAGGAACAGAATAAGCATGTTAGATTCTTCCTTTCCCCATCCCCATGCTGGTTCCCCCTGCTCACCAATCTCACTTGCCACTCTCCCGTCGGTACAGGGTCATGGCACCCCTATCTCCAGACTAACAGGAAACCTGAATGCACGAGCATGACAAGTTTAGAACCTTTTGTTTTATCCATTCGCATCTGTCTTTCGATGTTTGCCTCTTAAATAACCTCTTTAATATGTTGTAAATGACTCACAAGACAGAAAATATTGTACAACATGAAATACATCTAGTTTGTCTGCAATGAATCACCAAGCTAAAGAAGTCATTAAATAGTCCTATTATGTATGATCCATTACTACAATACTACAAGTCCCACATATGCAGGACCCATTTGCATTATCATGTCTACGGTATATACAGACAAGGTCATCCTCAGATCCTAGCCTGGAATCAAAGATTTATTAGGCTCCTCGTAGAAAGAAGGACACAATTCTTATTGAAAAAACCTACAAACACACAGCCATTCAACCATCTCATATTAACTGCTAAACAAGATGATCAAATTGAATAAGTTACAAGCACACGTCCCAGACAGAGACTCACGCATTACACTGTCATGACTGTTAGTTCTCTCCACCACCATGATAGTAACAACAAATTTACATCTAATAATCATGACAGTACAATATCCACCCACATCTAAAACGAGTCAAATTAATCCTGCGTGCGCGTATCCCACCACAGAATTCAGCGAATACCATTATCCTAACTTCCAAACGGAAACCCTTCAAAGAAAATGTGATTCAATTTCGCCTGTAACAAAAAATTTAATCTTTTTTCGAACAATTAATATTTAGAAAGTTATCACGAACTCACAACAGAGACCAAAATGAAAACAAAGAAAAGACAGATAA
Organism: Kandelia obovata; assembly: GCA_021464305.1. Taxonomy (NCBI): domain Eukaryota; kingdom Viridiplantae; phylum Streptophyta; class Magnoliopsida; order Malpighiales; family Rhizophoraceae; genus Kandelia; species Kandelia obovata. The sequence continues at coordinate 1,171,142 of CM038489.1, forward strand.
AATGAAATTGAAAATTATGGGAAAAAAAAAAAACCGCACCTTTGGGCCGAAATGGGTTCTTGTCGGGAGGCGGATCGGACTGCGGGGGCGGTGGTGGAGGCAAGGCGGCGGTGGCGGGCAACAATCGGCTGAGCCGTAAAGTAGGGGCGGCGATGGGTGGCGGAAGGAACGGACGGCGGAGATTAATCGGGGAAGAGAGAGAAGAACCTTTACCGTTGATTATTGTTACTGGAAACGCTGAGGTTGACCTTGAAACAGCGGCTGTTGTCGGAGATAGAATAGCCATTTGGGGCCAAAGTGGAACTCAGAATCTAATGTTGTTTCATACTTTGATGGTTTTGTCTTCGTTTTTAAGATTAAAAGTCCCGAATCCGAGGCTTTGCCAAAGCCAATTGACGAAAAGGAGAAGGTGGGAATTGTATCTGCAGACGAGTAATCTTTTTAAGTATAATGAAAAAAAATATTATTTTTCAAGGAGAAATAATTTTTTTATTAATAAAATTATTTTGTTATAAAAATAATAATATTTTTAAAAAATAAATAATTTTTATTAATAAAATTATCTAATAAGCTATTAAAAAATTATTTACGTTAATAAAAATATTATTTTGTGACAATTTAATAAATTTTTTTCATAATATTTAGTATTATTTTATAAAAATATCTACCTCAAGAATAATATTTTATATTAAATTAATTTTTTTATTGCTTAGTATTATTTTTTTGTAAATTAGAATAATTTGAGAATATTGAATTATTTAGTTTAGTAAAAGTAATAATTTGTGTTAATTTTTTAATATTAAATATTATTTTTTGTAAATTAACTGAAATAAGCAAAGACACTGGGTTGGTGGATTGAGGAGTAGTAAAATCCACATATCATGCATTAAATTCTATATTTAACTATTATAATTATTTATAGTATATGTCTTGACTTTTAATATATGAATAAAATTAATAATAAACATCACAAATATATATTCAATAACTATAAAACCAACAATGTACAATGGAAATGTCAAAAATTTATTGTAGTCATGTAATGAAGTTTTAAAACAGTAAAATTAGGAGGATTTACACAATTTACCCCACATAAAATTTTCATAATTTTTATCAAAAAAAAATCAAATTTAATAATAAATAGCATGGTGATAAATACAAATTTATTCCTATGTTTAGAGTATATAGCAATTTTCTTTTTTTTTTCTTATTTTTTTTTTGGAGGGGGGGGGGCTCAAATGGATTAGCCATGAGAATTTAACTATAAATGAGATACCAAGTTCAAATATCATATCTTTACATTAAATTTTATACTCAATGGTAACCAGCTTTATACCTAAAGGTTTGAACTTATGAGTTTTAATTTCTGTAAAGCAAGAACTTAGGTTGGCCATATATTAATGTCATTTGGCAAATCTATGCTAACTAACACATTTATATCGATGGGTCCCTTTTAAGTAAGTACAATGTTTTTTTTTTTTTTTTAAGGTCCATTGATTGTGAAATCAAAGCCCACATATCATTCAAAGTAATTCATATTGGAAGTGTTAATATATGTACTTATGCTTCACTTAAATCAAACAAACTGTGGCAGCAAGTTGCCACATGCAAACAAAAAGGTATACATAGTACTTGACAAAACTTTAAGCATCAGGGAATCAAGTGTCAACATTCAACTTCAAAGCCAAACCAAATCTATACCAGGGGGAAGGAAAATCCAAGAAGCTTTTTTCTCTTATTGGATGTAACTCATGCTTTTTCCGAGTGGAAGCAAGGAAAAAGTACTGCAGTAATATCAACACTGTAGTAATGATATCAGCAATGCTCTTCCAAAGGAATGGTTTTTTTTTTTTTTTAATAATAAAAAATTTCCATTGTCTAGGAACTGTGAACCATCAACAGATGACAAATACAGCAGTGTATGTTTAAAAAAAAAAAAAGTACTGAAGTAGAATTCTATATTTCAAATTTTCCTTTGGTTACATTTATTTTAAGGAAATGTGCACATCTTATCTTAATGAGTCTTTTCACATCAGATGTGTGCATGCGACAGCCTGCAACAATACTGTTATACTAAATATATTTTGATAATTATCAATGGAGACAAGATAGGAGCTGTCTCTTATACACATCTAGATGTGTATAAGAGACAGCAACAATACTGTTATACTAAATATATTTTGATAATTATCAATGGAGACAAGATAGGAGAGGGGGGGGGGGAAAAAGGTACATTCTTTACAGCTCATGATTGACCTCTCATATTGGTATGATTACTCAGAAGCCCAGGGGCACCATTTGGAGAGGAGAAAGAGAGAAATTAACAAGAATAAGTAGTTTCATCTGTAGCTCTAGTGCTAGGGTACAAATCCATAGGGGGATGTGCAGGGATGTGCTACATATTTCAAGGTTGAAATAGTTTATCTCCACATCTGCATTTCCATGAGAGAAGATAATAGCTAGGATCATCATCACCATGATCATCCATATGAAAAGACGATGCTTTGTAAGTGAGACCCTGCTTTTGGTGGGGAGGAACAACCAAAGTAGCCAAGCAAGGCCTGCAATTCAAGCACTTGTTTACACAACCTGGAGGCCTTGAACCCAACAACACCTTCTTCTTCTGCTGCAATCTACTCTCACTGTTTCTTGAAAATGGAAAGCCATGAGCTGCCAAGTTAAATTATAAAGAGAGAGAGAGAGAGAGAAGATCAAAACATTGTTGATAAGCAAAAGAAAAAAAAAGAACATATCTACAAAAAAGGAAAGTTAATACAATATCTGTATACATTGAAAAGACCTCAAAGTACCACAGTCAAAGAGATGATATAAACTTTCGGTAATTTTTTGTCATCTGGAGCAGAGAACTCGTAGTTGTGAGATAAAAACATGTTGGGGTCATTGTACCTGATTTTGGAGGTAGAAATGTGAGATGAAATATGAAAACAACAGTCACTGCAACTTTCAGACCAGTTGTGTGGTTTCTTGAAGGAGCCATCAGTATCTGATTATCAGCACTTGCACAACAGTAGCTGGGAAGCCTGCAACTGATGAATGTTACAGTGAAGAGATATAGCAAAGAAAGGGATGGCTGATAAGAGACACAGAGGGGGATGGACAACGGCAATTTTCTTCTCAGAGAAAGACGAGCCAGCCAATGGTTGGCTGGTATATAGAGAAAAGAAAGGATTGGTATAAGTGTATTTTATACAGTGTTTTGTACCAAATTTTCAATGGGGCTGTTGGCTTGGAAGGGACATGTCTCTGGTGCCAATGGCTTGTTTACCAATTATGGACCTTGGAGACTTTGACATTGTTTGTGAAAAGAATAAACTTTTTTTTTTCTTTGTTTTTTTTTCTGGGGTCGTTTTGGGGAACTGGTTTTCTGACTTTTAGGTTTCTACTAGTGAGTGGCTCTGAGGTGACTGTTGGATCAACTTCCGTTAGCTGACTTGACTGGCATTTATGATACCTCCTGAACATACAAATCCAGCCATCCAGGTGTCCTAGCTGCAAATATTTTCGCTACAGTATTTTGACTGCATGTATATTAACAAGGTTATGCTGATTATGGTTACTTTTAACAAAACCGAAGATTTCCTTGAAATGGTTACATTACATCTGTCCTACCTTTTATTTAGCATAATGCTACTCGAAGCTGTAATGTTGGACCACTTTGGGCTTTGAGCTTAACAGTCCTGATGACATATCTGTTTCTCATTTTTTGCCTTGAGGTTATGTTTGTATTGTTCGTTCGTCAATTTTTCTTTTTCTTTTAGTTTGGCTGTCTCTATTTCTCAAGTTCATACATAAAAACTTCATATATATATATAGCATAATTTCCCCATAAGAATATTTTAAATGCCAATTAATACATATTTTTAAATTTAATAATATTTGAGTAATAAAATATTCTTAAAGAAAATTAAATAATGAAAATATACATAACCATTAATTTTAACTTATAAATACTATAATTATTTATTAGTAATGTAATTTATTATTTTTATCTTTTTTTTTAAAAAAAAAAAACCATCGAATAATGCTGGTTGGATGCAAAGGATTGCTTTTTCCTTTTCTGGGAGGTAGAGGAACAGTGGCTAGGAGGTATGAAACCAAGTTCAGGTGTTCAGATTCCCTTTTTTTTTTTTTTTTTTTTTTTTTTTGGTTTTCTCTACTTAATAGAAAGCTGTCAGTTATTAATGCTTTAAAAAAAAAAAAAAAACAAGGGGTTGCTTAAAGTTTTGTCAAAGGCTTCTGATTTTTACCCTTCCTTTTTCTCATGTGAATTCTTTCCCCCCACTACCCTCCCAATAGTAAAAAATCTGAATTTATAAAAGATATTGCTCTTTCCACTTTGTAGTTTCAATTATATGCTGTCAAAAAAGAAAAAAAAAACAAGTTCTTAATTTTTACTATAAGCAAAGCGTTATTGTTGATATTTTTCTAATCATTATTTTCAAGTTACATTGCAAGTCAAATTAGATTAAAAGTACAATTCCTTCATATCAAACTTAATATTTGCAAATAATTTGGATTGATTTTCTAAGTATCTCTTATAAAATGTCTTGAAGATACATTAACATTGTGATTTAGTAATAAAATAATTAAACTCTTAATTTTAAAATTATGAATCAAATTTTGATATCATTACTTTTACATTTAATCACAACTCATTCCAGTTAACCAACTAGGCAATTCCCATTTATCTTCTTTGAATGATTTACCTATTATATTAGCAGAAGAAAGTCATACAACAATTGATGACAAAAGTAGAGCACACTTTACAGAACTTTTTCCAGGGAAAACAGTGAAAAGTATTGGTGCATATATCCTTTTGTTCTGGTCTCACTTGCAGCTCCTCAGTTGCATTTCAGTGGAGAGGGAAACCAGTGCAATTCTTGAAAACTGAAATGACTTTTCTTTCAATCCCATGCCATGCGCTTTGAAAACAAGTGAAATCACTTACATTCCCAAAGAACTTTTGTTTTGAAGACAAAACCAAATAAATTTGGATTAATATATTTCATTCAGCCAGTGACTTACTCCCTATGTTTCTCTCTCTCTCTCTCTCTCTCTCTCTCTCTTTCTCATGCTATTATCTTTTACTTTTCACTTCAAGATACCACATTCAACCTTTTTATATTTGTGTTAACACCCCCTAGTTTAACACCTTTACACTTTGCTCCCATCAAAATTGTTTGGTAATTAATCTTTGGCTTTGGTCAAGTGATATTGAAATCCTTCTTTTAAAATATATGAAAATGAGTTTAATTTTCAAATTCTTCCCTTATATTTTTTTTCCCTGAAAAGATCGCTGATAACTAGCGTCAAAATTAGACCATTCTTTGATAATTGCTTATATATAATTTTATTTCCTCTGTTTGTTTCCATGCACCAAAAAATTGAAAATTGTTGTGCTCCGATATTTCAATTTTTTTTTGTCTATTTTTTTTTTTAACATGATTGAAAATTGTTGTCCTCCTTTATCATTTCCAAACACATTGCAAAGATAGTAATAATTTGATTAATAATTTAGTGCATCTCTTTTTATATCACTTTTTATTCGAATTCTAACATTAACATTATCTTGATAAAATATAAATTTAGGTATTTAAAAGTATAAGAGTAAAATTTTAGACTTATTAACATAAAAATTACATGGTACAAAAGATCATTTAAATTTCATAATATTTACATCATAAATTTTTTTATAAAAAAAAAATTAAATGTAATAGTGAAATGAAACCCAACTTTTAACTCGTAAATGTCGTAACTACACATTTATTATACAAAATTTTTATTGTCAAAAAAAAAATTTGTGTTTGTACTTCCTAATGGTAAGCACGAAAATGCAACAAGGGGAGCCGTATTTCAAGCGGGTTTACATTTTTTTGACATTAAATAATAATAATAATAATAATAATAATAATAATAATAATAATAATAATAATAATAATAAAATGGTGTAATATTTTGTTTTTTAATCAAGTAAAGACTGAAAGCATGAAACTGTGCAAGTCCATTGCCGCTGGTTTTTAACCACGTTAGGTCACAACAGTTGAAATCGTGGGCATGAGGTAAGCTTTGAGTGATCACTTTCTCCTCCTCTTCATTCAGTTTAACCCATTATCCCATGGTATCTGAGAGGACACACAGTTTTTTTATTTTAAAAATATATAATATGTAACAAAGTAATAATAATGTGTGATAACTTTTATATAATGTGCATTCATATAAACTTTTTAATGGTTATTTACACACACACACACACACACACACATATATTATGATTACTGTTACATGTTTATCTTATTTTGTTACATATTTTATTTTTAATGATTCTACACCAACCATATCAACTATATCTGTCCTGTGTCCACCCTATTCTATTCATGTTTTTTCGTTTTATCACAGGCCTCTTTATCTCTCTTCTTCTCTAATGGCACCCACTTGTGAAAAATGATCCCAAATGCATCGTTGGCATATGGGGTGCGAGTGTTATGTGGGTGCCATTAGAGACCAAAAATAGAATTGCAAAGTGTAATGTGTGAATTGACAATTAAAACCGAGTTTTTTTTAAAAAAAAAAAAAATAATAATAATAATAAACAGGACTGAAGGGTGAGTGTAAACCATCAGTTCATTCCAAAAATCATTTAACTTGTGAAACGAGAATTAAATTTGTATTGATTTTTCTTGAATTTTACAGTATAGAATTCTCGTGCATTGAAGATGTTGTTTAGGGCAAAGAGCATCGGCTAAGAGAAAAGGCCACTTACTATCCTTTCACTCCAAAGTTCATTACTTCAGACAATTCGTTTCATCCTATTTCATCACACACCAAAAACAACAAAAAGACCCAGTTACAACATGACACTAAGAACATCAATGGATTTTAACTTCCTTGGCTTCTTTCTTGGGAAATTCAGTTCTTGGAATGATAATACTTAACACACCATCCTTCAACTCAGCCTTGATCTCATCAACTTTAGCATCATCAGGCAGCAGAATACTAGTGTTATAAAACCCGTAGCTCACTGCAGAAAAATGCTCATCATCCGATTCTTCTCCCTCCTCTTCCTTGTGCTCTCCCCTTATGGTCAATACCCCATCTTCAATGGTGATCTTAACGTCCTCCTTGGACACCCCCGGCACCTCGTACCGTAGTTTATAGCAGCCTTCTTTCTCCTTGAAACGGCCAACAAGGTTGGAAGGGGACAGGTTCAGGTTTTGAAATAGCTTGTTGATGTTTTCAGTTGCTTGCAAGAGTGCATTTCCAAGTCCCGAGGGAAAAAACTCTTAAAGGGGATGAAAGAAAATGAGTTCAATATGCATTAGTTAGTGAAATACATCAAATCTAGATACTTACTTAAAAGGGATTTCGTGGTGTAATGATTGAAATACGTGAAATGCTTGTTATTACATTAATGCTGATTTTTCATACTCAATCATCTTTAACATCAAGTGATGCATGTGCATAGAAAATTATGGAGGCAACAATAATTTAGTTTAGGTGTTTTCTAATTTGAAAACCCAATAATTTAGTAAAATTAACTCAATAGAAGAAAAAGAAGACCCAATTGAAATATAGAGATGATGAGTCGCTTTTGTAACATAAAATCAGTAGAAAGTAAGTAAATTTAACAAAGTTATATCTTTAGTTGTTCTACTCATTTCTCTATGTATGGATGCTCAAACTCCTTAAATTCTCTCATCAAATATTAAGTTCAACCAACATGAAGATGGATAATTAATTAGTCCTTGGAAATTATATACAATCAACGAAATACAAAGGAAAGGAACAAAATTCCTAAATAAGGCAAGTTGACTTAGCTATGATCAAAGAGGCCTAGGTGTGTGTGTGTGTGTGTGTGTGAGAGAGAGAGAGAGAGAGAGAGAGCTACCATAAAGAGCAGGAACAAATTCTTGCCCATTGCTCCTCCAAAGACCCCGCTTGCCTTTGCCTTTGCTCCTAGGAAACAGCTTAGACTTCTTACTACCACCCTCAGCCACAGCAACTTCTTTGCCATCTGATGTCTCACCAGCCAACTTATCACCAGTCGTTGCCATGAACCTCTTCATCAACCACTCATCGCCGCCCCACTTTTGCCTTTGCACACCACCAAGGCCTCTGCCAATAACACCATGGCCACCCACCAAAGAAGACGAACCAGAGGAGCACACCCTTTGGGACAAGTTCCCCCAGGCCAAACGTGCCAAAGCCATTCTTCAATTTACTGATACTCAAGAGGCTGTGAGAGAGAAACTATTAAAACGACAGATAAAGCTGAAAAAGTGGTGACTTGAGAGAGACTTTAAAGACACTTCGGAGAAGTGTCTAAGAGGTTCTGGGACATGCTGGCAGGCCAGAAAAGAAATGCTTTGCTGTAACCAGGACAGGAAGGTTCTTGGCGTAGCAAGTCTTCCAGAGAAAACGTCACGACAAAGGATTAGTTCTATAGTAGGAATGTAAAAAATTTGCCACAAAACATAATTAAATTATTAATTATAAATTAATAAATTTTAATATTAATTATGATAATAATAATATATGAACTCCTGTCTGTTTCCAGGGATTGTTACCATTTCACGTCAATCCATCCATTGAAAGATTGTTACTACGAGGGCAAAAGAAAAATGGCTTGGTGCTGCCATGATGCCCTTATACATGTTAAAAACCAAATTTGTGCCAAAACAAGTGATGGCATGTTCATATTGTTGCCTGTAGATCGTTTAATGGCCAAACCCCATCGAGGGACAAAACCTTTAACATGGCAATATCTGCTAAAACTTACAAAGCATGATCTTTCCAATTTTAACCGCTGCATCGATCAATCTCACAGGCGAGACTTGTTTTACAGAGTTGATTGCACAGTCAAGCGTATAATATGCGAATGAGCATCCACTGTTGGATGACATGATTATACACGATTAATTGGTCTTATGATCATGGTGTTCAGCAGTGACTAGTGATGCCAAAGTCCCGTGGATATTGACTTTTCCAATATTCCATAGACACGAGGGTGAGAGATGTGCATTAGAATCACTATCAAGTAAGATACCAGAAACCAAGGAAACCATCAAAGAACTGTTGCCAGATACAAGCAACAGTAGACTAGCAGCCAGTGGTTTGTGATTAGAATGCATACAAGACAATGGCATGCTTGAAAAATGGCGATGGGGGGCTGTGACACAAAACATTACAGTTTATAAACACACCACAGTCAATATTGCTGCATCTCTGAGGTTACAGCAACTGATGAAGGGGTTCAATTCTAACCAACCTTCAAATGCCTTTAAATTGCTGCTCAATCATACATACCCTCTTGTTCCCAGATGTCCACGAGAAAATCCACCATTTCCTGTCAAATTAGGGTTCAAGCCAATAAGCAACAACAGCTATACAGCATTGGCTTTGGGCAGTCAAGGAGAGAGAGAGAGAGATAAATTACCGAGAGAGGAATGGGCTGAGGGAATGGCTTGTTACTCCCAAGCAAACTGTCATAAGTTGCGTTCCAACTGCAGCAAAGCCAGAATGTTTCAAACAGTGACAGTGAGTGCTGACAAGATGAGCGAAAATGAATTAAAAAAGTATGTAATGTTGGTACTTTAGACAAAAATTGAATGGGCCAAGAAAATTTCTCTAAACTCGGCTTTGTTTTTGAAAATAAACACTTCAATCATCTAAAATTCTTAAGAGATCTTATGACCATCCCTATGAAAGTAACAAAAAAGTCACGACCTATGAGTAAATTTTGTATCAGGAATCAAACAAGAAGCAATATAATGCATTTAGCATGTTCTGTTACTCAAATTTCAAAGAAAAATAGGGCTTTGAGAGGAGAACGCCACAAGTTCGTTTACATTGAAAATTGTCCCCAAGAAGCCGCATCAAAAACTCAACTATTAGTTTTGAAAAATTATTTGGACACACTTAGAAACTACTGAAAGAGACCTGAAACTCATATCAAAATCAAGTCTCAAGGTTTTGGAAAGAAATCTTAATGGTCATTTAGTTCATCTAACAGGAAAGAGTTTAATCAGAAAATGCATGCATGTTACACATCAAAACATAGTGGCCAAGTTTTTTGGCTTAGTAGGGCTGCATGGACATGGTCCTTGGTTTTACTTGCAACAGGAGCTATGGAGAATTCCGGATGGCCAAGCTTGCACACCCAGTGGAAATCCAATGAAAATGGTTGAAGTTCATTTGCATCATGAAGCAGTAGTTGTCACAGATTGCTAGAGATACAAGCAGGACCTATTAGCTTGACTAGCCAGGAGAACTCAAGAGCAGCTTACTTCAATTTGGGTTCTCTAGGCTGCTGTGGCCAGTTAGCAGACCTTCTGTTTCCTGCCCAACGTTGCCTTGTTTGATTCCATAGAAGAAGACCTGCAATCCAGAGTCCATGTAAATAATTTTTAGCAATTGCACACATAGGAAAGAAAAGGCTGGAGAAAAGACATCAGCAATGGGACCTAACATGCAGGACAAATGAATGGACCTAACTTCTGGCACTGAATACATAAAATAAATATGCACTAGTCCACTGCTGCAACCTTATAGCAAGTGCCAAGGGTTAATAGCAGATATTAGTTCTTAACCCAAAAGCTTATCTGACAAGGTTAAAGAACATGAGTGAAACAGCCAAAAACTCTAGCTTTCCACATTGCCAGCTTTACAAGACTTCCAAAAGTTTAGACCGAAGTCCTGAAGAGTAGAAGTGGTAATTAAACTGCAAAGGCATCTAAGGTTCAGTTCCAATAGAGTTTGGCCACCAAGTGGAAGGCCACCACTTCCAAAAGGCAAAAAGAACTTGCCATGGTTTACAAATTCAGAAGTGTTGTTTGCAATTCCAGGGCCACCATTTGGATCAAGAGTCTGGTTAATTGTGCTGATTGATGAAATGCTTCCTTGTGACTGAGCTGCACTGTTGTCCATGTCACAAGTGCTGGTTGTCCAGAAATCGTCTGATAGGCTGGGCTTCTTCACTATTCGTCCTTGAGTTTTTATATCTTTAGATTGTTCTTCAGAGATAACTAGAGTGGGCTTCTTAAAGCGTCCAAGACAAGCACTGTTCTGTTACAAGTTGCATACGATCATATAACTGACATATACCAGCCAAAACAGTGCATGGATGAGGTCACATGGTAAAGATTATGATCCATATTTATGTATGAAAATCCAGCAATAGGGGAACAGTGAAACTGGAGTTTTAAATACAAAGGCATATACTTGCAATAGAAACAAACATACATGACATAGTATAGGCAAGGAGAGCAATATATTTTCCTAATCTCTTAAATGATCATATATTTGACTACTTGTAACTAATTGCAACAGACAAATGCCAAAAATGTGGTTAAAGAAAGTATAATCAACACTAAAAGGATGGGTCAAAATACATAACAAACCTTCCCATATCTTTCCTCAAGTTTATCTCCTTATAACACAGTAAATTTTTATGGCACAAAAAATGAAAGGGGATCATTGTATTCCTAGGGGCATCAAACAGAGACATTTCCAGCAAATAAAAAGTATTCAATCAAACAGAGACATTTCCAGCAAATAAAAAGTATTCAACTTATTCAATGGAGAATACATCTAATAACTATCAAACTGATCAGGAAAGAAAATGCTGGTCTCTACAAGGTATCCACCATGCTGCCTTGAGATTCCTATATAATTAAATAAATGTGTCAAAACAATTCATGTCTCCAACTTTAAAAAAGATTGGCCACTCTCTTAAATTGCTGAAATGTCGCCTTGCTGAATTTTTTAGATGGGTGATCACAACCTCTAAATTGCACCCCGTTATTTAACTTAGGAGTAATCACCATGTCCTACAACCACTTAAGATGTCAGGGTTTCAAGAACCGTGCAAAAACTACATTAATCACACTTCAAAGACTTGGAACTCAATCTGAAAGGAAGCAAGGATGATTTATGGGAATACACAGTCATTGAAACTTATGCTATTTTGTCACTTGGAAAAGGGATGCACTTGATGTTCATATTAAGAATTCAAGCATGTATAATAGATTCCATGTTTTGGGCTAGTTTCCCTAGCTGACTCAAGAATCCAAGTGGTCTATGAATTAGAAGGATTACAAAGGGCCCAGGGTCTAACAACAATGATGGGGCTCCACTCAGCCAAAATCCAAAAATAAGAAGAAAGAAAGAAAAAAAAAAAACACCCAAACCAGCGCCTCTGCCAAGATTAGAGTTACATTTTAAGTCCAATAGTTATGGGGAAAATGGAGCAAATTATTGCCAATCAAGTATAGTTAGTAAAGGAGCAAACCAATACGCCAAGATCCGGAAAGAATACCGTGATGGATGATATAGAATCAAAAGCCACAAACAGTTAACCATTATTGCAAACAATGTCAAATGTCTTAATGTATCCACAATCACAAACAACAATTGTAGTAATGAAAAATAAAGGAGAATTTCTCTTATTTAGGAGATTTTATTATTTAGATATCTTGCCTAATTAGTTTTATTATTTCCTATTTCGTTTCTTTCTTAGTTAGTTTTAGTATTTCTGTTTAATTTCTCCATATAAAAATAGCTTTATAAATAGGCTTTTCATGAATATTGAATTGATATAAAATATTGAGTTTAGTTTTCATATAGATTTTTGCATTAATTTGTATTTTTGGGTGGATCCCTACATTTTTGTTTGTTTTTACCCTACATCATGTATTCACCAAGCAAATCTGCCATGGGCTCAGTGTAGTGTACATATTCTTATTACAGGCATTGCATTGTACTCAAGACCCTCCTACTCACTCTTGGTGGCACTCACACAAAAATCCACGTACAAAAACCCACACCTTACTAAGTCAAGCTCAAATTCTTGTTTCAAGCATCCTAATCAAGACCATGCCACTCACTGTTGATGGCACTCACACACAAACTCAATGTACAAAACCCCAAACATTACCAAGCCACCCAAGCAGTCATTATCTTGATTCTGTTTTTTGCACTCTCACCAGCACACACAATTATACACGGACAGTTAACACACTTTACTTGGCTCTCTTCAAGCACTCTTATCACTTGCCTCACATAATAGTTTGCCTTATGGCTATTCATAGATCTAATAAGTTAGTGAGGGTACAAAATAAGAATGTCCAACAAATTTTTAGACTAGATATGAATCCTCAGCACCTTTATCAGTGTGGTAATGGAAGCAAATGAAATATATTGGCCAATGAAAAATCTTTGAAAGTTAGAATAAATGAGATTAATGTAGAATTTACCTAGATCTTCAATTCAGAATTTGACCTAGTACCAAACACTTCTAGTTTGTCCATCAATCAAGTAGAAACTTCTTACCATTTGATGATTATTTAGACTACCATAAAGATCAAAACAATTTCACAATTTGTGTAGATATATCTAGATTAAGGTAATTTATTGCTAAACATCTAAAGAATTCCAACAGTTGTAATGTCACGAACTTAGAGAAACTGTAGATAGGCAAAGTGGTGGGTAAAGTTTAATCGAGTGTGATAGATAGTGAGTGTGCCAAGATGTGCTTGAAAGGAACATAAGTGGTGCTAGTGAGGGTGTTCAAAGAGACAAAAGCAGGAGATTTAGTGCTTAAGTGACTTGGTAAGCTGAGGTCATAGATTCATAGACACTAGTTTGCCTGAGTAGTGTCGTGAGGTCTTGAATACAATACATGTACTGACTTTTGTGTTTGTACAATTTTGAGTAATAGAAGTCTCAATTAGACTTTGAGTATCCTGCCACAAATTCATCAGTCTCTTCTCCACAACCCAAAACCAAAGATAAGTCAACACTAATACCAACTAAAGTCTGCCACCAAAAGATTCCCCAAAATCATTAGGCTTTCCAGTGCTTTGGATTTTAACCCAACAATTGCAAGCCCGCAGCATTAGAAAATCTGAAACTGACCCTTGGCCTTCTTTAACAACATTTTCTTCTTCCCCATTAAACGACAGAAAGAACTATCTCACACATTTAAAAAAAGAAAGAAAAAAAACCCATTCAGCACAATTGATAACTGAATTAAGCTAATTTTTTCAATAACATGAAAACCATAATGGAAAAATCTTGGAAATAAGCAAAGTAAACTTGGATAAAAGTAAGTTCCATCAGCATACAATCAAGAGCATATTCCAATTCCTAAACAAAAATAAATAAATAAATAAAATAAAAAAAATCGAGAAACCCCACAAGAATAAAAATAACCCACAACCAAAATTCCCAATATAACTCCAAACCCAAGAACAGGAACCTGAAAAACTTACCCCATGCATGCAGTTTACCAGCAGCCCGAAAAAGCTCTATAGGGTAGATCTAGCAAAAACTGCAAATCCAACTAAAACCCACTTCAAGAAACCCAAGTTCAGAAAGCCCCTCAAAACAGAACAAATTAAAAGTGACAATTCAAATAAGATAAAAGCCCAAAAAATAATAATAAAAAAAGTAAAATAACATAAAGCTTACCTTGTAAATTGCTCAAAAAGGTGTTCCTTTTTTCTTGTACTCTCTCTTTCTGATTGTTGTTTGCTTTCCTTCAAGAACCGCTACTACTATTGCTGATAGCTTGTTATTGGCTGTTTGATCGGAGATGGGAAGGTGGGTGCTGCCCTTTTGTTTTTGCGTTTGTTTTTCTTTTTTTTTTTTTTCGGGTCAAAATTATTTCATTCTCAATTATTAATTTATTATTTACTTTAGATTCTTTGTTACATTAGTCTTCTTAACTATTTGTGTCTTATCTTTTCTTCCTTCTCAATATATTTATATGTATATAAAATCATCCTTTTTGCCTACTTGCATTTAAGCACATGCCATTGATAATTATTCTCTAACTCAATATTTATATACATATTTTTTATTTAGTATTAATTGAAGTTTAAATTTAAAATTTTTAGTATTAAGAATGATTTGAATATAATTAAATTAAATTTTATTAGTAATTTAATATTTATATTGATTAAATAAATTATTATATAATTATTTATAAATTTATATTTTAAAAAAAAAATTAATTAGACTCAAAAGTGATAAATTTAAATAAATATCATTAATTTTTATAAATATTTTATATTATATTGATATTTAATATTTTATATAATATAAAAATCATTTATATTTTAAAATTTGGATACTTTAAGTCTTGATTAATTAAAATTTATTTTTATTAAAATTTTATATTTATAATATTTTAGTTATATTAAATTATATATTTTTTAAATTTTTCATTCAAATTATTTGAATTTTTAAAGTCTTTTAAGTTAGATAATAATCAAATTTTAAAGTTATTTTAAATTTAAGGTGTTAAAAATGGGTTAATCTAAATTATTTGAATTATATTAATTTTTATCAGATTACAACATTATTTAAATTATATCAACTTTTATTGTTTTACAAAATTATCTACTTATTAAGAGAGTTATAATTTAATTTATCATGATCTTATATTTTTGTGTCAAAAATTTCTAATTGAAGTGAGGGAGGAAAATAAATTAACAATATATTTCTTTTATTAAGAAATTTATTGAATTATAATGTATATATGGAAAATAACTATCTCTCTTCTGTACATCTCACAACCCTTTCTTGGATATCCCTCGGGAGGAAATTCAATGGTAATCTTAAAGCTGTTATAGACTAATGCACTACTATCACACTGATCATGTTCATGGCAGTTGATGTGAACGAACAATCAGATGGTGCTCTTCTTTGACGTCTGCTTAAATTCCTTGTCCTTCATTTGTGTTAGTCAATGTACATTGCTATGACAAGTAACTCTTTAACTATGTTTTCTGAGAAAGTTACATCTCATGCTCGCTCCTCATGTTTGTGGAAATGAAATAGGCTAGCTTCTTCCTTTCTTGGAAGCCTCAGATTGGAATGGTAGAACTTCATTGTGACCGCAGCTGCGCTCTACATTGAGTTGGTTTTGTGTCCCCATTTCAATATCTTTTCTCCTCCACTTGCTCATATTGAATTCATATTGCCTTAGAGAGGCGAAGATCATTAAAGAGGGGAATTGAAAAAGGAAAACAAGCTGTTAAATGTTTACAATGGAAAAAAAGTTCCGAGTGAGAAAACATGGCAACATTTAAGACACAAGCTTCAAACAAGACACTTATAGCATGCTGTCAAATGTTTAGAGAAATCAGAAAACAACAATAATTTCCTACTCCTCAAAGTTTTAGGATTAAATTGGACAGAAACTACGAAATACCTGTTAAAATACATCCACTAGAAATATCAAGGTCAGGCACATAAAGGGCTACTTTTTTTCATGTTGATACATTCATATTCCACAAGGTTCCTTCCATTTTGATGCCAAAAGAAATATGAATCGTTTTCTAATTTTGGCATAAACTGCTGGGGTTTATTTGGTTCAATAAGTGAAGTCATATCCAAGCATTGTTTCAGGCCATTGAAGTCATTTCAATTATAAACAGATGAAGTAAATACCAAAAAGAAGGCATGATAATTGATAAGCAATGTACCTTAATTGCAACATCGGACAATGTTACAGATTGAATAATATGAAGCCCTCGTAACTTTTTGATCAAATTCCAATCAGCCATTGCCATGTACCCTAACCTGGTATCCAGCGTATCTCAAGGTAGAAAAACACAAACAACTTTCTCTTTCAGTGAAGGGACTTCAGTACTTAAAAAATCCACAGCATTTGAGTATTTAATGCTGAATGACGTGAGGATCAGCGTGGAAACCTCAACTTAGAAATCCTTTAGAGGCTGCTTGATCATAGGTATCCCAGTTATAGTCAAGTGAACTAGTTTTGCTGTGGATATTTCAAAAATAATTGTTCCTCTAAATTCACAATCATGTAGGTACAAGCTCTTCAAGTTGTGGCAGCCAGAAAATGGATCTAAACGATCCATTCCATGAAAAAAAGAGCAATGATTGACATGCAAAGAAGTCAATTCTGTAAAACCAATTAGTTCTGGCATAATAAAGGCCCTTAGCTGAAGGGTCCTCAAGGATTGGCACTTAAGTATCGCCCAAGGTAAGCAGAAAGATTGCAAATTGAGTTCTATGTCAAGATCTTCAACATTATAGGTAACTGCACAATTGATGACCCTATTAGTAAGATATGTATTTACTATATTTCAGCGGCAGAAGTAAAACTTACAGATATTGAACCCGTAAAGACATTAACCTTGATTCACTATCAAACATCATGTTTTGCTGCTGGCACTCACTCGCTCTGAGACGGTATGGTGACAACAGGAAGGAAGACAGTGGCAAGCGAAATGAAAATTTCTTAGGACAACAGAATTAAGGATGAAAAATATTTAATGAAAACACTGATATTTGACTAAATTAAAAAGGAAAAAAAAAAAAAAGATAACAAATAATAGATATTATAAACCCATTTCCAAACATAAACAAGGTGAAAGGATTAAATGATTTCGAAAATTAGGAGTTTAAGGACAGTGCATCTGGATCTTTTATTCAATTTTGGTTTGGATTCATCATATGCATACACCTGAAAACAACAGTAATTGCACTTGCCGTTGCTACCATAGTGTGTACAAAACTACCACAATACACTCACCAGTTGGTGCTTACCACTCGTATTTAAAGCATCCTTACCCTTTAACCTAAAGACCAATACGATGACTGTTGTCAAAATCAACTTAGATATGACTGGAACCAAGTCACTTCTATTGATTGAACAACAAAACAAACCAAGTACTGTAGCTTCCCTAGACAACAAAGACAACATTTGATCTTCCACTGTTTAGCATTGAAAATCACTCTTGTGAAAATTCAGGCAGTCCTAACAGAAAGATTAAGGAAGTTAACAAGAAAACAAAAACTTAAGAAAAAACTACGTCTAATAACTCACTTGACATGATATTGTGCCATTGACCGTGAGGCACTGTTAATTTTTGTTGAACTGGAACAGTTTTCTAGGTAATAAATGTGAAAAAATATGATTAGTAACTTATATTGTTTATATACTGTTTATAGTTAGTTATTTTAGAATATATTTTTTAAAATAAACTAATTTAAATAATTTCTTTTTAAAAAAGATTTAGTATTTATAAAAATATTATTTAAAATAAGAAGAAACATTACTCTAATAATCTCCTAATAATCACCCGATGGAATCTGAAGTAATCATAGCGTAAGTAACAATATGCTAACCCTTATAACCAAAACAGTAATGTTGCAGCAAGTCATGGTCACAAGATTAGCTTCCAGCCTTCCACTGTATTACCAGTAATCGTTGCAAGAGCACAGCCCATCAACAAAATGGTGAAAACGGTTAGTATCTCTCACAATTATCTTCCTTTCCTCCAACTTGGAGCTAATCTTTATGGCAGTATGGCAATCATTGCAAATCCTAAGGTTCTTTACCACTCTAATCACTGTCCCTACTTCACAGACAAGAAGGGCAAAACAAATGGCCAATTTTTCACTATGAGTTCCCACCATATCATACTTGTCTTCTTCTTCCACAACTTTTATCAGCTGTATACTCATGCCTTCTCATCTTGTCACTCAGTTCTGCCAATAGCCTATAGATATCATCTGATCGTGGATGTGATCTGTCCCCAGTAATGAACTTATGCACCTTACCATTGTATTCCATCCAACTCCATCCTGTTTTCTTCCTCAATCCTCCTCTTCTCATCATTTCCCTGACCTTGATGACATCATCCCACCTCCCAGCCAAAGCAAATGAGTTAGAAAGTAAAACATAATTTCCTGAATTTGTTGGCTCAATCTCAAAAAGCTTGTTTGCAGCAAGCTCTCCATAGTCGATTCTTTTGTGAATACGACTAGCATTTAGTAGAGCACCATAAACTCCAGAATGTGGCTCCATTGGCATACTATCAATTAATCTCTTTGCTTCATCGAGTTGGCCAACTCGGCCTAGCAAATCCACCATACATGCATAGTGGTCAACAGATGGACTTTTTATTAGTTCAAAAACCTTCTGTCCTTCTTCCAGTAACCCTGCATGGCTGCATGCTGTCAATATGCCAATATATGTCACACGATCGGGTTCAATTTGTTCTTCTTTCATCTTTGGTATTAATTTTAAGGCCTCCCTTCCTTGACCATGAGCAGCAAACCCAGCAATCAGGGTATTGTAAGAAACCACATCCTTTGTTTTCATTTCTTGAAATATCCTCAGGGCATCTGTCATGCTTCCACATTTTGAATACATAAATATCAAAGAATTGCAAACTGAAACAGTCAACTTGATATCATATTGAGTAATCAAGTTAGCAACCCAATTACCTAGTTCCAAAGCCCCAAGGTGCCCACACGCTGAGATAACACTGGCCATGGTCAATTCATCTGGTTTTGATTTATTAGTGCCAATCATTTCTCTGAAGAGCTCAATTGAGATAGTTGATTGGCCATTCTGAGCATATCCTGCAATCATTGAGTTCCATGAAGCAACATCCCTTTTTGGCATCTTATCAAACAGCTCTCTAGCCAAACCCAAATGACCAAACCTTGTATAGGCTGCAATCATTGCATTCCAAGTAACAGAACTCTTGTTGGATCCCAACTCATCAAAAATTCTCCTAGCAGTCTCAATATTCCCACCCTTTGCATACATAACAAGCAATGATGTCTTGGCAAAATAATTCAACTTGACCCCCTTCTCATCAAGCTTTTTTACAAGAGAATCAACCACATTAGGGTCGCCATATGATGCACATGATGAAATGACTGTAGCCCACGTAGTTTCATTAGGTTGAACCCCAGCATTACACATGTCATCAAACAAACACAAAGCCTCATTCGCAAAGCCATTTTGTGCATAACCAGAGAGCATTGCATTCCAAGACTCAACGCTTCTTACAGGCATCTCATCAAAATACCTCCTTGCACTCACTAAATCCTTTAACTGAGCATAACCACTAATCATTGAGGTCCAAGTAATAACATTCTTCTCAGCCATGAAATTAAAAAGTGTACAAGCTTCACTCTCAATCCCCCATTTCCAGTACCCAGAAATCATGGTATTCCAATCCACTATAGTTTTCTCAGTCTTTTCATCAAATAGCTTCCTAGCAGCCTCAATTGGACCATTCTTTGCATACATATCCAACATAACATTGTGAGTATAAGGATCATTATTATGACCCAACTTCAGAACATGGCCATGAAACACAACACTGTCTTTACCAGCAGCTTTGACAACAACCGGGTACACAAACGCGTCAGGCCTAACATTGCCACCACAAAGCATGCACTTGAACAGATACAAAACTTCATCTTGGGCACCCAAGTGCGAGAAGTACTTGAGCATCGAAGTAAAAACAACGCTACTTGGGCAAGCAGCCGAGCCGAAAATGCGACGGGTGTAGGATGGCGGAGCGTGGAGGCGCGTGCAGTGAGTGATGAGAAGTGACACCCAGTAATTGTGGCAGTGAAGGGAATTGTGAATGAGATGTGCATGGAGCTGCCTTAGATGACTAGCATTGGTCAGCTTGCACAATAAGGTGAACATATATGACATGACTGAATTGTCTTTCACTCTGATAAGCACCCCCATGCTTCCATCCCATCCTCATTTTCATCGCATTTCAGAGGCTTGTGGGCTTTCTCCAACTGCTCCATCCTTTAACAGAATTTCTATACGAATCGAAAATAATCAAATATACGCAATTTTATTTTTATTTTATTGATTGATATATTTTAATAATATCAAATTATATATATATATATATATTTCCGCACAGAACACAACTGCACAAGGATGTAAGAGAACACGGCCTTCCACTTAGATTTCTATTAGCTTCGTGCACCACGTGGTGTCAACTCAAATATGTTGCAGTTACATCCATTTCACCATGTGTTTATTTATTTATTTATTTATTTATATATATTTCTAGTGATTTTTTCGAGTGAACTAATAAAAACATATCTTGTTTTATTAACATTTATAATATAATTTAAAATTATACATATTTTATATTATAATTTTAATTTCTCTAATTGTTTTTTTTAAAAAAAAAAATCTTTCAATTTATAATATGATTCTATAATCTAATTTCAATAATTATCTAATCAATTTAAGGGAGAATTCAATTTTAACGACTTTGATTTAGACATTATGTGCAAAGAAATTGCAACTAAGTGAACAACAAAATTTGATGAAGTAGAGCCCCCACAATTAATAGGCCTCTCTCTAAGGCCAAATGTCTACATGGCAATGTACATATCATTACACAATTTTGCAACTTCCACTAGGTTCATGTACCTATGCTAATGTGCTTTATTTGTGAAAAAAAAAAAAAAAAGTTGATAGGAACAATTTGAGTTGTTAGATAAATAAAAAATAATGATTTTCTTAACCTTTAAAAAAAATAACATTCTTATTAAATAATCGTAAATAAAAAGTTATAAACTCTAAATTCTAAATTTTATACGTATAAAAAAGTTAAAATTTTTATACTTTTTACGATTAATTGAATATATAATCGTAATTAATAATAAAATAATATATATAAAATGAATTAAAAATATCTGAATTCAGATAATAATGTGAGGGAGCTGTTAAAAAATAAAAGCAAAAATTGGTGTGGGCATAAACATTCATCCATCAACAACACCCCCAGTGCCGTGCTAACCAAGTAGGAGAAACCAGGAATGCACCAACTTGCCAAACTTGCATAGGTTTCACTTACTTATTTAATGTGGTCTGCTTCTTCCCCTGTTCATTACATTGTCTGAGGACTAACTCTTTACGTTTTGTTTCTCCATCTTCAAAGGGGGGGGGGGGGGGGGGGGGGGGGGGGGGGGGGGGGGGGGGGGGGTTAATGAACAGCGACAGTGATCATCACAGGCTAACTGTTTCCTTTTCTGATGAATGATCAGTTGGGCCCAAAAATACTCAACATTTTGAGGAATTAGGAACATTTAGGTTCCAAATTTGACTTCAGCCAACTCATCTGTACTAATGGTAGACATTGTAAATATTATCTATTAGGCTTCTATTATTAAAAACACAAAAGCCCTCTTTTTTTTTTCTTTTTTTTTTTTTAAAAAAAAAAGGTGTTTTAAAAGTATGTTAGTCAAAATTGAGATATCATCTTCATCTAACTTTATATATATATATATATATATATATATATAAACATATATTATGAAAACAATTTTAAAATACTAACAAATGTAAAATTCAAAACAAGAAAACTCAATAATTATATATTATTATTAGGAGTAAACAACAATGAAAAATAATACCAACCAGATTATAACGATAACCAAAACTTTTTTTGCTAGAATCTTGACTTAGAGAGAAATTTGACTAATTGTCATTTGTATTAAAATAATACCACCACAAGAAAGATATCTACAATTGTTAAATCAAGTCAAGCGACTCTGCATAGGTGTGTGATCAGATGCTTCTTTGATCTTTCTCTTTTCAAAAAGTTATATATAGATGCAGTTTTATACACTTCATCATCATAACTCATATTATAATTAATGATATGAATAATAGATATATATCAAATAATTATAATGATATTAAGTAAATCTATATCTGGGTTATATGTCAGTGTCCAATCAGAAGCAACTAAATAAAAAGAAGAGCTTTGAAGGAAAGTTTAATAGAAAATTTCAAGTTGGAATTCAAACCACAATAAAAATCACCAAATTTGAACAATTCAAGGTTGGAATTAAACTTATATACAATATAACAACACTTGATGACCAACAAAAAAAAAAAAAAACGGAAAGGAAAAAAATTATCTCAGCAACCAAACATTGTCCACTACTACTTTTTTTTTTTTTTTTAAAAAAAAATACAATTTGGATAAAGCTTTTCTACTTGCGATTAAAAACAACAACAAAAAAAAAAAGAAAAAAGAAAATTCCAATTACCCACCAAATGGAGTTAGATAAAAGAAACCCAGAATTGCACAGAAATCAATATGAACAGTCCATTCTGCGAACACGGTCCCTCAGGATTCCACTGTACAAAGCCATCCTGTTAGCTGGCATCCCATGAATTCCTTGGATGTCACTTCTGCAAGATCTTTCAATAATTTTTGAATTTAGACTCTTTTTTTCTTCCCTGCCAAACAAGAGATTCTCCTTTTCCCTCCTGTACTCCTCTCCATTCCCTTTTGTTTCCTTCACATTCTCTGCAAATTTAACTCTCTTTTTCCTCTTCTTCTTCTTGTCCTTCCCTTCCTTGACGCCTACAAACACAAAACACACACACACACACACACACACACCAAAAAAAAAAAAAATATCAAATAAAAAAAAAACCCAGAAATGTTTATAATCAAATTCAGTTTCTTGATGATGAATTATTGTGGAAATGGCCAAGAGAGAAAAAAAAAAAAAGTGAGAGATAAGGAAGGGAAACCCATGTACCTGAACACAAACAAGAACGCAACTTTTGACTTGGGAGTTCAGAATATTGATTCCTGAACAGCTGGGGTGTTAAGGTTTTCTGCTTGGAAAAAGAAAGATAGATCACAGTGCTTGAGACCACCATGGCTGTGGCCAAGACCAGACCTTGTGAGCTTATCATAGATGACATATTTGTGTGAAACCATAGAATAGAAAACAGAAGTCCAACAAGAAACTAATAAAAGAGGTGAGAGGATGAGAGAAGTTCAATGTTTTGGAGTTGTTGGTTTGTGGTAGTTTTGCTTATACAAGAAATGTCTAGAAACCAATTAGATGTCCGTCCATGTGCACATAGATCATAAAACTTTACCAAGGGCCCAAAATTTATAGTGTTTTAAAAGGAATATAACAGTAGAATAGTGGGATTTAATATCAACTCAATCCTTCTTATTGCATCAGTGATGCGATCATATCTCTCTATTAAATTTATAACTTTTTTCATTAATTTGTGACTACATAAACCAATATTTAATCTTGCATGATAACTTTCAACGGAAATATATGTTTCAAAAATTATATATTGATTAATTTAGTGTGGTCTGAGATTTTTTGGAAAACCCTTTTTTTTTTTTTTTAATTTTTTGGCCTTTGTTTCATTGGGAAATTTGGTTTGATTTTGCTTACTTAGTTCCATACGGCAAAGACAAGTAAAAAAAAAAAAAAAAAAGAAAGAAAAAGGGAAGGGCAGAAGGAGGAATTGGGAGGCTAAGGTGTTCCTGACTTGTGGATGAGATAGGAGTCAAAGTCAACTTAGTTAGTTCATGGCCTTCTAGACGAGAAAAGGAATACATCAAAATTTACAGCTTTTCTTATTTAGTGATGGAAATTGGTCCCAAAATGGTTTTTGGGTAGTCAACGAACGTTTTTTTATATACAGACATGTTACAAGGTTTTACATAAGTCACTAAAGACAAGAACTTGAAAAAAAAAAAAAAATGTAACATTGCACTAAAGAAAGAGTCCCATTATTGGTACTCACCGCCTAGACGCAAGACTTGCGTGGATAACATCATAATAAAATATTATTTTTTTTAACAAAAATTCATAATATGCACTAAGTCTAATTAAATGTGTAAAAATTTGGAGTATAATAAGCCACAAAAAAAAAATACACAAAAAAAGTAATATTTTATAATTTTGTATTTTTTACCGGTATTCATGTTTGTTAAAAAAAAAAAAAAAAAGAAGAAGTTGTAAATGGATCTAACATCGACACTATGATATTTAATTTAGAAAAGATAATAAGGTTGTTGAAAGAGAGTAAATAAAAATTGAGAATTTGTCTTTTAAGAAACACTTTAGTAGTCAATGTAACATTGAATTATTGAATCAGTATTGGAATTCTTATAGGGTTCTCGAGTACTAAAGATATGGATTGGACATCAGTTGTGTCAACTTGTTCTCAATGAGTGGACTGATAAAAGTGAGCCAGAAGCCTAGTGCTTATCATATGAATCATCTCTCATGATTTGCTTTAAATTATATCTCATGGTCTAACAAACTTTATTATTGTATAAATTGTTGAAATGTGAGCATAAGATCTGGATGCATTTGGGAAATTAGATCAAATAGTTACATACTATGCCATAAAGTTCCACATTATTTATAAGTATCACAACAATTTTCTTTAGAACTTTGTAATCTACCAATTTGATAACCATTAAAAAGATTTAATAAAAGGAAATATGTTAATTCACGATTGAGAAAACCCAAAAAGTAAATTATTATTTATTGCTAGCCGGTTGGTAGAAGATGAAGAAGAGGCTCTCTCAGGTTCAATGTCCACAAGCTCAACGTATGGACTAAACTTAAAATCATGTGAAGCTGATTGAGACCCCCACCCCACCACATATGGCACCCCATACAACCCAACAATTGTGTAAACAGGTGGATTTTTGCCAAGTGCACACACGTTCTTGCTACGCTGTTTTGGATTTCTTCGAAATGGCCAAATGCAAATGGTGAGAAATTTTTGAAAGATGTTTTCATGGAGGTGAAGGAGACGAAGCTACACTCATCCAAAACATTAGGTGGGAGTTGCATCTACTTACGTAACAACAAACATATATATATATATATATATATATATATATAATTAATAATTAGTTGTTTGTTGTTAGTAAAAAAAAAAAAAAAAAACAGAGATTTGTGGGCCTTAAAAGTGAGATCAAGGGGTTGTTTTGCACCCCACTTAATCTCACTTAATGTAGAATTTCGATTTGTTTTTTTTAAGGATAATGGGATTATATCTCTTGACCATCTAAAAGAAATAAAGACCTAGTCACGACCTAAGTTAGTCAAGTAATTATATATGTATATATATATATAATGAGTAATTCCATCATTTTTTTTTCTCATTAATTTTCCTTTTTTTTCATTAAAATATATGTTTATGTACAAACTATTTCATGAAATAAGTTTTTTTTTTTAGCATGGTGTTTTAGTAGTTTTAAAAATATATATAACGTGCAAACAGTTAAAATAAGATATACAAAAAAAATGTGTATATAATTATTGAAAAAAAAATATTATTGATATTTATTTGTACAAACTACTGAATTATATACACATCACATGCATATATATATTAAAAAAAAAATGTAAGACCCATGTGAATTCCATGCGTCGTGCCAAAAGTCCTGTCCATGGAGTGGAATAAGAATCTTGTTTAGAATCCCTTTTCCCATTTGCAAACCTAACGCAGCCATGTGTTTCATGCCATTTGAGTTGACTTGGATGCCCCCTATGACACTTGACCTTCCAGAGTAGGAACACCTCATTCAAAGTTTACACATACAATGTTGTAAAAAGACTTTTCTCATTTGGTGGTCAAAAATCCCACCATAAGTTCCAAGAACATCGCAATGCATCCAAAGTGTATATGGTCATTGTTTGCTTGGCCAATGTTTTAGGCCATACGTTACAGTTCAAAGGGCATTCTCAAGCAAGAACTCCCAGGATAGGCATTAACATTTTTGCAAACGCAAAAAAATATCCCTTTCATGTTTTTTTCTTAACTATGGCCCTGTGGACTTGGTCCCCTCTCGTCATCTGTCCTTATTCATTTGACAAAGCCCTCGTTTTGTTTCGATCTTCATTGTAAGGATACAGTTTTTGTTGCTTTTTTTTTTTTTTTTTTTTTGTTGGGGGTGGGGGGGGGGGGGGGACAAGGAGATAAAAAGATGGAAAATACACAAACTAGACCAAAATATTAGCTAACTTTTAGAAAAAGTTTACCCCCAAACATATTTCCCTCAAGCAATGTCTCAATGCAAGGTGGAGATTTGTCCCACAGCTTAAGAAAACCATCATTCCAATCCTCCCAAGGATAGTTAATTAGTGGCAAACATTCCGTCATGGTTAGGAGATACCAATCTTCATTTCATTCCAAGCCTCCTTGAGATGCGTTTAGAAATGCATACACTACGTAATTTGTATGGTAATGCATTTGACCCGTCAAGAATTATGAAAATCTTCTGCCCGATATATTTATCTAGTTATGCATTTGGTTCCATCGAAATCCAATAAAAATAACTTATTCTTTCAAATTTGTTAAAAGTTTTCATACCTATACTGAATATTTTATATAGTTATACATTTGACAAGAGTGTATATATTTCTTAAGACATTGGACTTAATTTTTTTTCTTTTTCTTTCTTTTTTGAATCAACTGAGTGTTCTATTTAAATTTAATAAAAGGTGTTGTTGAAGTACTCAATAAATTTTTTTTTTCATTTTTTCTTTTTCCCCGTCAAATCTTTTTGAGTTTGGGGAATATTTAGTTTGAATTTTTAAGAGCTTTATTTTATATAGTTCTTTCTCTTGTTGATCCACTTTCAGAGCAAAATTTTCTTTTTTAAAGTTTTAGAGTATAAGATTTCTCTTTAATTACTTCTTTTTTTGTCCAAGTTTCTTCTTTTTCTGTCTAACTCACTTCCTTTTTTCTTTGTGAGTTTCGGGAATATCCCCATTCATAGGTCCGAGATTCATATCTATAAATTGAAAGGTTCGAATGATCAACTCTGCAATCAGCTGTTAGAACCAATAGGTCTTCAAATCGTTCATTTGAAAAAATTGAAACCCTTCTTATTGGATGATCATGATACTTCCCAAAAATCGAAAGATGTGAGAATTGATTAATGTGTATTGTTCACATTCTCTCACACCGAATTCATCAACGTTCGGATACGCACCGAACTGATAAAATCATTATCATTAATTTCTTTTTAAAAAATATTCATTAGAATAAACAGTATTACTATTTATATTATTTAAAATTTTTCTTTTTTTTTTTTTAAATATAAGAGTTAGTTAGTTGGTCTCCATCTGATTGAAAGATCGTCTTAGTGTGGTCAACTCTCAGCAAGTAGCTTGAACATAAGACTCAAGCCAATAACTATGAACATATAAATTTATTGTTTGCAAGCACTTCCCTTTTTATGTAATGTTCTGCTCGCTCAATTTCTTGTACTTTGAACATCTTATTTGCACTTAGTTATTGTTTTGCATTAGTTCAGTTTTTGAAACCAACCGATTCACCCTCTCTCGGATACTATTTTGGGCCAAAAGATGATGCAAACTAGGAGACATAGGTGTCTGATTGATAGCACATTATTAATGGACCTATGCAGTTTGGTTTGGATCAGTTTACTCATTATATTCAAATCAACCTGTTAATCACACTTTTGAAAAGTTTCAAAATTGTAATCAAACCAACGTAAGAATAAAATTAGTCAAACTAGCATTAACAATTATAAGTTAATTTGATAGTTTGAACTATAAATACATATTAGTACTAATCTATTCAGAATTCAAATATCAAGCCTGCTGTTAAAACAAATTGCACTTCAATTTATGTTTATCAACTACAAAAAGATAAAAAGCTTTTCACCAATTGCTGGGTGAAGAAAATTATGAAAAACAAAACAATCAAATAGCTGAGTGAGGTTTGCCAGTGCTTTTGACAAAAAAAAAAAAAACAGTTTCTGCATATTATCAGCCAATGAACAAAATCAAAGAGCAAGAAATATGATCCATAATTGCACGAAATTTTACAGTAGACATCAAGTAATAGAACAAGAAACCAGAATGGTTTGTTTCTCTCTACTTCCATCATAGCAATAATACAAGGAAGATGAGCAAAGGCAGGAGTACAAGGCAAGCTGTTATATATCTGAGGACAGAACAGCATTCCATTATGTTGTAAGGATTGGAGGGAGGTAATCAGATCTAGCACCGAGAACCTTTGCCTTGGTGTCTGGGATGAACTCGAATCCAGGAAGCTTTGTTACCGTTCCTTCACTGGAAACCTCAATGGGGTAGCGGAGTAGATGACCAGGCAGGTCGTTCTCAACTGTCTCCGTCGAAAATAAATCCCAATATTTGTCAGCAACCTGGTTGACCTTACTGATGCACTCCTCACTTTCTGGTAGGAGGAAGGTTTCATCGAGCATTCCGAGGTGTTCATACCACAATGCCATTCGGAAGCCATGGATCTGTCCGCGTGCTGGCTGCCTGGCTGCCAAGTGATATGGTTGGTACGCTCCCATGGCTATCTCAGAATCCCTGGCACCATCCATTGATCTCTGGTTGATGTTGGCAGACCCAATTATAATGTACTCGTCATCAACTGCATGAGTCACATATCAAAGCCACCAGGTAACTTGCTATACGGAATGAAAGCAGCCGGGGAGAAAATTATAATAAAAGAAGATTAATAAAGAAAAATACATGTGTGAAAATAACAAAGTATGCAATCTATGAGCTAAGAAGGAGCTACACATTGCATTTGCGTTTCTCTCATTGTAGGGACGCCAAAAAAGGAGAGCTTGTCAGTTTCCCAGAAGGCAAGCTGCTATATCTTGATGCCCTGAATACCTTATCACCGGGTTGACCTAAAGCAGAAGTTATGCAAAGGCCTAGTAATATTGATTGCTAGATTCAACTAGAGTAACCAAGACTGAAAGTTTCCCCAACATAGCTTCAGGTCACACTAAACTGTCAATATGTGTTCATTTGGTTCAAAAGGACAGACTAAAGAAGTTAATGCTTACCAATCATCATCTTTGCATGAACATAGATCATAAAGCGACGAGCTTCCTGGGCTCTCAGATAATCTGAATCTGGCTCTGGTTTTTCTGTCGGTTCATATTCTCCCTGCTTCTTTGCTTCACGATTTCCAAGGCAGAAGAATGACAAGTAGTTCCGAGGATCATCCTCAATACCCTTTGCTCTAAGTGCCTGAACAACATCTGTATACATCATGTCCATTGTCCTCCTCTGCCAATCCAATATTGCTTGAACTGATCCACTCTCTGGAATTCCCTCTGGCCACATTGGGACCACAACATAAACAGTGAATCTTTCACCTGCCTCGATCTTGCTGACTATCTTAAGTGAAAGCTCCTTTGGAATTAGATGCATGACATTGATCTCCTCAGGCTTAATTCCATCAGCAGTCCAGCAAAAAGAGCTTCCAAGAAAATACTGGTTTTCAATATAGATGAAGTTCTTTGCCCGTCGAATTGCATTGATATAGGCATCTTGAATGCTTCGGTCAATGATGTTATCCTTCCCACTGACAAGTCCAGCTCTAGCTGCACCTTCAGGTGTCTCTGGAAAACCAAATGCAGCCCCACCATCAATGGATCTAAATAACTGGACATTCCATGTCTCCTGATCATCAGGGTACATAACTGGAGATGGGGGGATGATTATGTTCTCCAGCTCTCTCAGCTTAACTAGTAGATCTTTACCACCTTGTTTTCTCCATCTCTGCTCAAAATTGAACAACACATCCCAAGCAACAGGCCCTTCAAGTCGGGAGTGAATATCATGCCAAGGTTCTCTGGGCCCGCCTTTTGTGATCGAAGCGCCAGTAAAATTGGGCTGATGGAAATCATCATGGTGTGCTGTATCCAATGTCCTGAATAGGGAATGGAACGGGGTATCATATCTCCCATCGCAGAGATCAATACCCCCAACAAAACTAACAATTCTCCTCCTTTCTGAATCTCCATTGGGCAACGCACTGTCCACCACCACAATCTTCTGGTGATGAGTGAACATTGTAGAGATCTGCAGATCCTGAATTATGCTTCCACCATCGTCAGGATTCCTGGGACACAAGACACAGTGCACATCAGTGTTATGGAAGTAAAGTTCGGTTTCTTCATCATGGGTGGCCATCAGCCCATCCTTTTTCAATAATCCAACAGAAGTTCTGTCATCCCAAATGAGCATAAGAACCTTAACACCCTCACTCGCCTTCTTCTTAAGCAGCTCACCAAGAGTCATATCTCCACCTGGCTTCGGTCTTCTGGAATCCCTCACCAAGGTGATTTCAGTATAAACAGACCAACCAGTAATGTAGATCAAGTGTTTTGCATTTGTGATGGCATCAAAAACGTCTTCCCAACATCTGTGGGGCTCGTAGTAGTTGCCACCAGCAAGAGGGATTTTCGGAATAAATTTGTCTGGAATGTGAGCATCTTGGTACAAAGAGACCTTGCATCCACGCCTCTGTGAGTAGAAGGTATAAGGTACCCCAGGAAATTTTGGACTTCTAATACCTCGAGCCCAATTTCGGTCCTTCGTAACTTCAAAGTATTGTAGCTTCACATGGATCTTAGAGCCCCCATGAATAGGATTTTTTTCATGATCCAATATCTCAACCCACCTCTCTATTTCTTCTCCACCTAAGAGTTCTTCCACAGGAACATAAGCTCTTCCAATTAAGGTTGCTCCAATAGGATTGTCGTCCTTAACAGTGAATATGACATCTGAAGCCAAATGGGCACAGTAGATATGAAAGGACTCATACCATCTGGGGTTGGTGTGTTCATTTTCAAGAATTCTGGTCCTCCCAATTCTAGCCTTTTCTAGATCGATGGTGGCATAGAGCTTACTCACTCCACCCCCAATACCAACTGCCTCCTGGACATTTTCCACGAGCTATAGGAGAAGATGATTCCAATCAGATATTTGGGAAAAGAAAAAGAAATACCACAGAATGTCAGAGTATGAACCATATCTAAGAGCACAGTTCATAAATCAACATCCAAAACTAGTATATAATCCTGACAATGAGCAGGTCAATAGATTGCTCAGTATGAGAAAACAATGACGAGAGAAAACTAATATGCAAATGTCACTACTGAAAGCAACCAAAGCAAGTTTTCTGATCTTCAGCAAGACTTCAAAACTGAAGGAATAGATCAGAGCTGCACCAGTATCAGACTATTGAAAAAGAGCAATAAACAAACAGCCATTATTGTAACTGCTATCCAAATGAAAATAATTTTTGCTCTTGCAAGAAGCCAATGTCAATTGTCCAAAAGGCAGAGCATGCCTTAAAGGAAAGAAGACAGGGCATAAACTTCTCAAACTGCTGTTTCA
Source organism: Kandelia obovata (assembly GCA_021464305.1). Classification (NCBI taxonomy): domain Eukaryota; kingdom Viridiplantae; phylum Streptophyta; class Magnoliopsida; order Malpighiales; family Rhizophoraceae; genus Kandelia; species Kandelia obovata. Next base: position 1,202,969 of record CM038489.1, read on the forward strand.
TAAGGCGACACGAACAAGGCAAACTGAAATAGCACCCATTCTAGCAAACAATAGAAAAGCATGAATGAAGGCCAAAACAAGGACATTGTTGAGCAGGTCTTCAAGGTCTTGAATTTCATTGTACATATCTTCTTAGAATTAGAGAGAGAGAGAGAGAGAGAGCATTTTTTGACACCATTAAAACAATATTCACATAACCCATAATGTCCCAAGAATCTCAAAACTATATAGTCTTCCAAGACAAACCCAACTGATCTTCGAAAACTAGCATAACTACCAATCCATCAAGAATTAGTTACCATAAAGTTCACCAGAAAACCACATCACTCAGTCTCCATGGAAGACTAAGTATACAGTAGCTAAGACAGTAACAATTTCATGACTCTAGCATTTCATTGCTTTAGCTCTAAACAAAGGCCAAAAACCAACAATAGCACAAAACAAATTTCTTCCCAGAACAGCAAAAAATTTAGCAGATGAATAAGAAAAACACTGCCACTAACAATTTAATTAGTTATCCAAAAAGAAAGAAAGAATAAAAAAACAGAGAGAAATGTCATGTACCCAAAAAAGGAAACTTATTTTCTGAAGTATAAACGACATCACAAAATCAAGACTTGAAAGAATAAACAGAAATTAGATGATCAACAGCATTACTTTATCAAGATCCATCAAAAAAGGCCAAAAATAAAAAAGAAAAAAGAAAAAAGTTTATACCTTGCGAAAGAAGTTGGGCCCTTCCCTACCACGAAGCTTGTCCACTTCATAGATCGTGGCATGTAGAGTCCCGTGCAGCAAAATCTGTGCCATTTCTCACCTGTAATAACCCCGACAACACATAAGCATATATGTACATATATTGGCAAAATGTTTATCAGTGAATCAAAGATCACTTCTTTTCCTTCTGTAAAAAACTTTAAAATGATCAAATGATTTCTTACAAAAAAAAAAAAAAACTATGCAAACAACATTAGAAACATAATACAGTGCTATTTAGTGAACTAGATGAGCTAATACAAAGATAGAACCTTTCAATTCCAATCCCCAAAGAGAGAAACAACCTAGAAAATATCACAATAATAGATTTAATTATCCAAGTTTGTTATCACTAAAAAGACCCCCACCAAAGAAAAAAAAAAAAAACAGAGAGAAAGAGATGAACATCACTTTTGAAGAAAGTGAAAATAAAGAGTGAATAAGTCAAGGGAAGCTTCTGATATGTGATGCAATCAAGACTCTAGATTCAACAAATAACATCATAAAATGACAGGAAATTCAAACAAAGAATGTAAACAGACATTCAGATCCGAGAAAAAATCTTATCAAAGCGAAGCAGTGGAGTCCGACCGAGGTCGCATGACAGTGATTTATTTGGTGTTTTATTCTTATTAGTTTAAGTTTGATTCCTTACATTGTAAGTCATCCTAAACCAAAAACTAAATATATGTATTTAGATAGATAATAATAAAATTTCAAATTTATTAATATTAAAATTAAATATAAAAAATATTTAATTTAATAATACTTTTATATATATATATATATATATATATAATAACAAATATAATGATGAATATTTTTATAAAACACTTCTTGTTGCATATCAGTGATAAAAGATAAAAAATAGCATATGAATGTACACTAATGTAATTAACAAAAGATTTATTGAAAGTAATGTTAATGAAAAAAATAGTATAAATTAAATCATCATAATGTAGTAAAAATAATAAAATGTATGAATATGATTGATAAAAAAAATTATTAAATCTAAAAAAATATATAAACTATTAAATAGATTAAGACCCATTATTTAAATTTAGCAACAAAAATTAGAAAAAAAAAAACACAGTCCCTTAAAATTTTTGTATTAAAAGTCATTTTTCTTGTTATTTTAATGTAATTGTATATTTATTTTTATACAATAATACATCTTGAGAGGTTTAAAAACAAAATTAACTGTTGAATAGATTATATATTATTTGTGCTTATTACTGAAATCATTCTTTGTATATGCAATTTGATCCTCGATACAGTGAATGCGTAAAAAATAAAAAAAAAATAAAAAATTGCATCCACTCAATCAAAACAATTTACTTTGAAGTTATTTTTGGAAGCTAACTGTTCATAACTATTGGTATTGGGTAGATTTCATTACCAGCCTTCTTAAATATCATCAATCCTTTTGTTTTTTTTCCCGGGGGAGGGGGAGGAGGGGAGGGGTTCTTTGAATTTGGACACATTCAACTTAAGACATTGTTGTTGGCCACCTTGCGAGTAAATTCATTTGGGCAATCAATAATAAATGGAGGAAGTTTCATGCACACTGCCAACAAAGATTGAGTTAGGCCTGTCATGTCTCCTAATCTAAGTCTCTTTCCATAAACCTCATGACTCCTAACACACTGAATTGAGTATTTTTCAAATTTTATCAATAATATATATATTTATTTATTTATAAATTATATGATAAAATAATTTTATGTTAAAAATAAAAAAATAATTTATAAATTTTAAATTAAGATCGTGTGGGTACAACAAATGAATACAGGAATAATCGGTGCATGATTTTGCACCCACTGCGGGGACACGTGCACTAGGCATTAATTTCAGACAGCCACCGAGAAACTGATTAGCTGACGCCTAGTGTGGGTTGATGAGGATCCAACGGTAACGGTAAAAGTAGCAGTCCAATCTAGGGACGGGATAAAGATGGCCCACCTCATAAATCAGATTGAAAGCATGACGCTGGGACCCAATAGCATTGCCCATTAAACTTAAAATTACAAATATATGAACTTCATTTCCCCCCCCCCTTTTGTTTTGGTAAATATTAGGTTTCTTAAAATTTGAATTTTGCTTCATTTCTTTTAATTGAGCATTACCTTGACAAAGAAAAATAATGGGTCACCATCCCAAAAAGAATATCCACTAGAGCTTAGTCGATAAGGGTTGCCCTAAAAATTCTTACATCTCAGAGAACAAAACCGAAGAGACATAAACATCAAATGGATAAGTCTAAACATGAAGACAAAAATGAAAACGACAATACACCCAATTTACAAGAAAAAACCAAAAAGCTTAATTGTAACGATACTAAACTGGATCTCTTAAAAAACACCCAAGTAATTAAAAATTTATATTTATATTTTTTGTGATTTCAAGTTTTTAGAAAATACATATAAGATTCATGAGAATGAAAAAAACAAAAAAACTGTTTAATAGTTCACAATCCATTGAGTCCATAAGACTAAGTGCAAAGGTAATGCCTATTAAAAATTGCACAATTGTCAGCAATTCGTTTTACACATTTTAACATATGTGAACTTCTTTGATTACTCCACATCTTTCACTGCAGAATTTTTTGCCACTTGTGTTGTGGTATCCACGAAGATAGAATCAATCTGGCATACAACATCAAATACTTTTAAACACAGGAGAAAGCAAACAGTTAGTTAGCCCCAAGAAAACTTTCACAGAGAAAGAACAAATAAAAAACCCTCACAAGCAGCAAAGACACAAAACATTATACTAAATTAATCTTTAGCTTCGATGAAAAATGTGATATTTGTTTATTAAAATAAGAAAAAAAAAATCCAAAACAAAAAACTTAAAACCTTCGTATGTAAAGGAAAAAAAAGGGTTAAATTAATTCATTATTATGTAAAGATTACAGTTTTATGTCATAAAAATAATATTTTTGTAAAAAAAAATGTAACATATATTTAACTCTTATTTATATTTTACAATGTAAAAATTTTGTGCATTAGTATTATTTTAGATCTAAAAAGCCTGACAACAACTCAAGGGAGTAAGCAATTACAAGAAAAGGGATAAGAGATAAGAGAGGGCAGAGGGTGGCATTTTCTGTATTAAAGTGTCTATTGTGTCCCAAGTAAATAGATTCTAATATCTTACAATTTGTTTATTTTACTTATGCTAGAGTATGCTTCAAATTTTAAATTGTTGTTTGATTAAAGTTATGTTTTTGCCCTTAAAAGGTCAACCTGTGAATCGTAATAGGTCAACCTACTGAGATCAGAATTGCTCTAGATTGGTTTGAGTTTAAATCTATCCCTAAGCTCACTTGTTATTAAGATACTTGGTGATCAACTTAGAAAATTTTCATCATAATATAGATAGTAAAGCTTCATAAATAGAGGATTGTAGTGTATGCTAGATGATTTATTTTTTTTTTTTTCATGGTTACAAGAGGTGAGGAAAAGATAACAAAATCACTAGAATTCGAACATGGAACAAAGAAATTTCAATAAGAGTGTCTCAAGCAATGGTGTTGGAAGAGCGAAACAAATGATTTTTATTTTTAAAATTTTTTTTCTTTTAGTGTGGAAGAGTTGGGGGATGATTGCTAGACGAGGTTTTGGCTTTGGCCTTTGTAAGGAATGAGACATTGTTCCAAGGTTGATTTGTTAGAGATCTCTATTCGATGTAATGGGTTTTGGATTATGAGTTCATGAGTGATATTGATCTTTGTAAGGTTTCACCTACTAGTGGTTGATTGACAGTGAATTATGAATGTAGGTAGATCCAGTTGAAAAGAGTATCACATCAAGTCAAGAACTAGACATGGGCCAATATAACCCAATAATGATGAAAATAAATAGGGGTTGGGGGACGTCATGGTCCCTTCCAAAATTTAAAATTTTAATACCAACTTTAAATCAAAATTTCCTAAGAATGTAACATCCCCCAAATTTCTTTTATGATTATTTGGCTTCATTGATTTTTATGTTAGCATTAATTTAGATCCTTACTACACTTCTGAATCTTAGAAGTTACAAAATTTTGATCCAATCATTTGATGTAATATTAGCATTCTTATAATTTCTCATATTATAAACTTGGGGTATTGAATTTTATATCAATGTTTATTTAAATTCTAGTTATATTGTAACTTAATTATAATTTTACTATAGATTTGTATTTTTTTTTATTTGTAACTTGTATTTATTTTAAATTAAATTTATTTTAATTGAAGTGTATGAAGCTATTAATGTTTAATGCAAATAAAAGTTTATAGTTACAAAATAAAAAAAAATTAGAACTTTACCGTCTGTCCCTGTAACAATGAACACTAAAGACTTTATTTATTATTATTTTTTATTTTTTTTTTCACATTTGTTCAGAATACATAGAATGCACTCTTGCTATGGCAATATTATGGGTACATAAATTTCACAACTGCATATGGACTACAGTTAGAGCCCATTAACTGCATGCATGTGCTTGTATTGTAATTTGTAGCCCCATGCAAAGTACTGACACTGCAATTTAAAACCTTGAACATGGGAATTGCTTCTTGCCAGAAATGCTCAAAATCATTGGTTGAACTTTCTCTTTCTTCAATCATGAAAATCTTCTCTACCTCAAGCCATATATATCACCCAAGAGGGTCCACAACATTAAGGTCACATATCATCATCATCCATGACTCACTAGAAATAAGCTTTTCTCTCATTGTATACAGTGTTAATATCAGAAAAATTCACATACTTCAAACAAATTAATAAATATATTATGACTTTTATAATTTACAATTTAGGCTTTTATTTTATATATATATATATATATAATTTTTGTGCAATAAATCAATCGCGACATTAAGTTAAGTTAGGTAGATGAAAATTGGTTAAGACGAGTTAAATTGTGTAATGATACAATGATAATGTCGGTATGTATTAAGAACAGAATATCAAATAAGATAAAGAGACTATTACTTTAAATTTAATTTGATTTTTTAAAAAAAAAAATCTCAAAAAGCAATTTTTATATTGAAAAAATTAATTATAATTTAGAAGACTATTCCTTTCTTTTTTCTTTCTCTTAGCTAAAGATTGTTGGATCTATCTATAGTATTTTTCAATGAACGAGGGGCTCCCCTCTCGAGCTATACCTCCGTCGGCGATGACTCACCCTCCTCTGAGCGTAGCAGCAGCAACAACAACAACAACAATCAGGTGTCGAAAGCAAACGGCGGCGGCGATGATGGCGGAGGAGGAGGAGAGGGTTGCTGATTGACTCATGGGGGGGGCGTGTTCTTCTCCTACATGCTGTAATAGACTCTTTACAAATATAAAAATACTATTGTATATATCTAATTTTTCTCTTTTTCAATTTTACGAATATGAAAATTATGTACACTACACTACTAGCAAGCCCTTCTACATTTCTTGTGCATGAAACATACTCACACTTTCTTTACCTCGCAACATACATTTTAGGGCAAAAAGTTACTGGCAAAATATTAGTACACGTGCTCTAACATGTTGTTAATAGTGGCATTGATCTACCGACAATTGGCCTCTAATGGTGATCCATTTGTGGAGATAAATCAATTCTGCAAACTACCAATGGACCCCCAAGATGCTGTGATTGTAATGGCATTTATCTACTGACAACTGACCATAGTATACTCTCTGCCTAGCTCACTCGCACCCACCAAAGAGACCCTTGTGCCGAAATTTTCCACCAACTGGCCTTATATACTAGACCACTTCTCCTGCAATTTTTATCCTTGCACTGCACCATTCAGACCACTCTCTC